>NCVS01003938.1:8720-44180 GCA_003055095.1 Goniozus legneri | reverse complement strand
GCGTGGCCCATACTTGATTTTATTGTTATCCTTGGCTGTTCCTACGTGGGTTGAATCGAAAAATTTGTTCAGGCCAATTTTTCGTTATTGTATTGTATTCTATAACTGTAATTCAAAATTCGAGTATAAACATTGGACAGTACACTGAAAATAAAAATTTGTTCAAGCTACTTTTCTTTAAAATATAGAAATCAATATTTTGTTGAATAAAATGTTGTTGTTTAAAATAATTGATATTTATCTGAATGTATGCAGATGATTGTTAAGTAAATATCGGATATCATATGAATTTTGACAAAAAACTGATTGAATTTTTCAACTCAATCGCGATACACAAAGCGCGGTTAATAACGACGAGCCCCGTAAATCGTTGCAGCGTTTTTTATCGCTATACGCACCATACGAAGCGAGACGAGGTCCGATTGCGAGGAATCGACAGTGGAACTCGATATCACGGTCGTCGGTTCGCGCCAAATTACAGAGAACAGTACATAACGAGAAATAAGAGGAAGGGAAGACAAAAAAGGTCGAACGGGTTGGCGCTCTTTACGCGAACATTATCAACGGCTGACAAAGATTACGACGAACAGGTTATCCGAGTCGAAAAATTCGATCGGTTTTTTGCCCCAGTTTCAACGGTTGAGTCTCGTCAAGTGTTTGTACTCGAATTTTGCATTGAAAGTAAAAATTTGTTCGAGCTACTTAATATTTATTTGAAAATATAGAAATAAATAGATGAAATGAATTATTTTGTTGGATGTACTTGATATTTTTTTGAGTATACAAATAAATATTAAGTAAACAAATTTTTATTTTTAGTGTACAAATGTAAAAATCGATGAATGCAAATTTAGCACACAATTCAATAAATAATGAAAATATGGATATATGAATATGAAATATGAATGAAAATATTGAGAGTGTGTAACATATCGACTTCTCAAACGTAGTACAAGTTTTTGGGCCAGCCCTTGCTCGTGTAGAGGCGCGTGTGGGACCGAGAGAGAGCATAACTGTAAATTATGAGGTAAGGCACGGGGCATGCGTCGTTCGGTATCGAGCGCGATGGGAAACGTGAGCGGCGTGTACACACGAAACTATCGGTACGCGGTATGTAGGTTTAGGTCGAGAATGCATCAATTATACACATTTTACGCGCGCGTCTATTTATACGTACACTCAATTCTCCGAGTCCGACGCGCCTACGGAACGTCGTTTCATTTAGTTATGATTTACACCCTCCGTTAAACAATATCGCGATAACTTATGCCTCTCGCTTCGCGCGGGCCTCTTCTGCCGTTCCTGCGAAATCGGCGGGATATTTACGAGCCGGTGTACCTCCGTGACTCGATTAGCAGGCTATTTGCGCGACAAATCTCCACGACGGAGTCGCGTGAATTTACGCTCGACGAGTTTTCAGCTTGGCGGCCGTCTGGGATTTGAGTCAGAGAATTTGTGACGAGCTTTAGAATTTGGATAATTACAATTGAATTTTTTATCCAATCCTCTTATTTTTTCACACTAGACGAGTTTTCAGTTTATCAGTCGTTTGAAATTTGAATTTCAGCTAAGTCAAAGAATTTGTATTTCTGACAAGTCTTGAATTAAAATTGATATAATAAGAATTAAATTTTGATTCGGAGTTTGAATTAATTATCTCTCCTTTACAAAGTAAACTACTCTCGGTGTTTTGTAAACGAGAATTTCGAGCGTTCCCGAGTTTCCTCCGGCGCATCTCGTACGCGATCTCGCGGTGGGAGGTCTTTGTTCCCCGGATTGTTTCGCGCGGAAGGAAAGAAAAAAAAATACATTTCGGGGCCGTGGTAACGGCTCCCGCCTGTATCGAGCTTCCGATCGCGTGCGCTCCCGCGGAATTTGAAAACGAACGCAATTAAGAGGAAAATCACGATAATTTCGGCTAATAACGCGACGAAAAGTACGAAACGAGAGAGTCTTGACCACAGAGCGTGAAATAATCGAAATACCAGAACGTGAAAAAAAAACTAGCAAATAATGGGCAGTTTTCGCGAGATAGGATCGTCGCGATCCCCGGAATCCGGAGGGGTTAAAATTGAAATCTCTCTCTTACAATTAGAAGTATTTGGGTTTCGGAGCGTGCGCGCGGAAGCTTAACGAGGCGTAGTGACTCGCGGTATGCGCGATAATCGAGGAGGCGTTTATCGGGAGCGAAGCACGAGAAGGAGAGAGAGAGGGGAAGTCGGCAACGCGCGCAGATAAAATTCTCACGTTACGGTACCGGCGAAACTACCGCAAGGACGCTACCTCATTGCGCATGCGTCTCGACGAGGACGAATCAGCGTCGATCCGCGTGCCGGACGGCCGTTCATCCGCGACCTTGCCTCTCTCCCTCTTTTTTATTTATCTGTCTATTTACCTATCTCTCGTATTCTCTCTCTTGTTTATAATTTTCTGTACTCCATAGCTTGCTAGAGCAAATAAAGTTTATCAAGTTAAATCAAATCTTTTTCATATTCTCTCTATCACTTTCTCTCCCTCTTTCTCATATTCTCGCTATCTCTCTCTCCTTCATATTCTCTCTATCTGTCTCTTTTATATTATTTCTATCTCTTTCACTTCTGTATTTACTCCACAGCAAGTGCAAAATAAATCAAACCTCTCTCTCTCTCTACTCGTCCTTCCATCCTCTTATCTCGCATTCCTCTCGTCACCGGGATCGATGAGAACGGCAATGAATCGAGCCGATTTTCTCACCGAGACGTGACTAAGTGCGTCCGGCACGCGCCGATCGGAAAACTCGCGCAAGGTTGGGAAAATCTAGTACCCCGATTACGTTATATTCATGTCGATCTCGGTGTCACCGAGGTATCGTGAATGAACGATCGCCGGTTCTACGGGACTACCGTTACAGGCTCGTTCCATCCTCGATGTTATAACGACGCGCGTTTCGAGCCAATGACTGGCCGATCACTCGACGACGGATTAACGATTGCCGGGGGGTAGGAATTTCCCGGGGAGTCGTAATAACAGAAGTACGCTGAAATGATAATGCGTTCCACTTTTTATTCAGACTCATTTGTTTACAATATCGATTTTTTATCGACAATAAACATACAATGATCGTACACTGAAAATAAAAACTTCATATTTGCATACGTTCAAACAACGTACAACTAAATGTTTAAAAATACTAATTTTATTCTAAATAATAATTCATTCCAACGAGCAATTTCTATATTTCCAAACGAACGTAAAATAGCTTCAGAATTTTATTTTCAGTGTGCAAACAATTCAAATAAAATATAAAAACTGTTCTTTTATTTGCAGTCTTGAACGTCGCTGGTGGAAAAGCGCCGATGCAGTCGAGCAGCGCCGAGGGTGGTATCCCGCAACGAGCCGTGGACGGCAGCAGCGGTCAAGTTTACACGCCCCAAACTTGCACCCTCACGAGACCCGAACATCACCCCTGGTGGTACGTCAACCTTCTGGAACCTTACATGGTCCAACTGGTACGACTCGACTTCGGCAAGCCCTGCTGCGGTGAGTAATTTTTTTCTCCCCTCCTTTTCAACTTCCACAAAAACCTCCGTTGATTTTTTTTTAATAATTTTCTTCGATCGAGTCTTCGATATTTTCCGCTCGCTCGCCCGCGAAACGCCTTTTGTCCCCGATCGTTTCTTCTCGTCTCCATTTTGCTTCGTTACTTTCGTTTTGTTTTTTGTTACCTGAGTGGAATTTCCTGGAATGCGAAAACTGCGAGAGACGTCGGCTCGAAAATTTTCTTGCGTCGGATCGCGTTCATGGTTGAGCGTTCGGTTAAAGAGGAGAGAAAAAAAGAGGAGTCGATTCGCGTCTCGCGTCGATCCCGATCGAGAACGTTTCCCACAACGTCGACGACGCTTCGCTGAGCAATTCGCGAATCTATGAAATCCCGGCCAAGGGCTTTCTATGAGATCACGCGGCGAATCGAAGATGCCGAATGTCGACCAAGTGATCCGCTTGTTCCTCGCAAAATTAACCGCTGTGAAGGAGATAGCTGTCCTCGTTCGAGACCAAATTTATCAAATAAAAAAATTTCATCAAATCTATTGCACGAATAAAACGTAAAAAAATTGTTTCTTTCTGTGAAAAAATTAGCAATAAAACTTATTACAAGAAAAAAACAGGCAGAAACAATTTTTTGCTGAATATATTTGATTAAAAAGTTCAATTTTATAATAGTTAATTTGGAAATATGAATAAAAACTTATGAAGCCACATGCAGTAGAGGGTTAGAAGCAATGGGATGAAAAGAAAAGCGGGTTTCCCAGGGAAAAATATCAACGGGTCGTAAAACGAGAGCGATCGTTTCGCAGATTGCGATCCGAGCGTGTTCCTTCTCTAGTACGAGGTAAACGTCGTTTTTCTTTAGATCGATGGCTTTCCCGGATACCGAAAAGCACTCTCGCTCGTTCTTTTCCTCGTAAATTGACTGGAGTTCTATCGCGGACAATTCCATTATCATCAGTCGTTTCCTTCAACGGTGAAAGTTTCCTCGGCCTCCCTTTCACGCTCGACTCGCGGCCACTCGGCGTCGAAAAATTTTTCAGCCAAGAGCGAAAATTCTGTCGAAACGTCATCCCGGTGCGCGCGCCTTCCGTTAACGGAATTTGGAAAGATCGTAACGGCAAATCATAACGGGCGGCGATTTTCATAACGGATAATTTCATTAAAGAGCGATTTCATTAGAAGCGAGCTCGATTGACCGCGACGCGTCCGGGAATCCCGATGTCCCTGCCTACGCTAAGCAGCATGCGAAATCGAACGTAATTGGAACTTTCCAATCCAAGCGATATCGATTTATCGATTCGATTTTTAGCTCGATGCCTGGACATCGCTCTTCTTTTCGTAAAATCTGCGGAAAATGTACTAAATATTCATTTGTAAATATTACTAGACAATCGTTTGAATACAATTTCATATCCAGATTTGAACAATTAGAATTAAATATTTATTGCAACGTATGCAAATATTTGGTACATTTTTTTGCAGTGTACGAGTCCATAAAATTCGTTTAACGTCAAGTTACGCGAGTATAAATTCAGGTAGCTTTTCCAAAGAATCGAAAGCTGCTCTTACTTTCGATCGTTTTACGCATACAAGCCCGGTTTCTAAACGATTTTCCGACATGGGCGGTAAATTTCGCGGGGGAAGAATTAGCCAACTCAGCCCTCTTCATTCCAAAATACAGAAACTCGAAAAAATGATTTTAAACTAATCGATTGTCTCGGAACATCGTCAATTTCAATTACGCAAACCACCGTGAGAAGAAAGTTCAGTCCGACGTGTAAACGGTCGCCAGTACGAAACTCTATCATTAAAGAATTACCGATCTCGTAAAAAATGGCGCTCTCGAAGTCGCGAGAAACTCGGCGACCGGTGTTATTGAGATTCGCCACGAGCGTATCGGTCTGTGTGCGTCATGCGTGTAAATAGATTCCGATGAATAATCGGAGGCGTGGAGTCGCCTAGGTGGCCGCGAAACGGCCTGCTCGGTCACGGGCCGGTACCATCGGGCGAGATACGCGACGATAATTTCCATGCCACGCGCGGTTCGCAACCGTGACAGCCCGTGTGTAATTAAATCATCATCGACAATTAGCCGGCGCATAAAGGAGCGAACTTTCACGTCGGGAATCTCTCTCCGCTCGAAATAGATCGATTCTCGATTTGCTTTGTCGTCGATCGTTCATCGATTCGTTATCGCGAACGAAATGGAATCGGAAGGAGAGCGAGGAGAAAGAGAACAACTCGATATTACAGGATTTCACCTCGTATCGTTCAAGTGTTCGACCGTTAAGAGACGGTTAACTTTTACTCGCCAAATTTTTATCCGTCAAAACTCGATCCCCTATCGCTGCCAGGAGGCTCTGCAATCACGAGCCGATTCTGGACGGACGTATGCACGAGACGCTATCGGTCACACCCGAGACGCTTTCTGGGTCGGCAGATGTAGCACTCGGAGTTCGCGGGGGGGCCAAGCGCCACACCGTGAAGTGCACTGTGTATGTACAGGGTGGTCTAGAACGATCGTTCGTCCTTTGGGAGATACGATCTTTCGATGGAAAAGATTTTTTCGTGCGATGCGAAAAAACGAAAAAAAAAACGAGAAAAACATGAAATTGAACATGAACATGTACATGAACCCTGAGTTATGAACATTAACATGAACACTGAATTATGAACATGAACATGAACATGAACATGATTGGTGTTCATCAATCATCTGAATCGTCTGGATTTTAACTATTGATATTAGAATTCATGTTCATAATTCAGTGTTCATGTTCATGATTTATGAACATTTCAGTGTTAATATCTAAAATTCAGACACCCTATATATCAATATGTATACGACAAGAGTAACTCCTAGAAAAAGAGAGACGGCGTTTTATCCGAGCAGATAGGTTCGTAATCGACCACCGAGAGAGCGTATTATCCGGATCACGAGTGAAAGCTCCACCCGCCCTCTTCTCTCGCTTCTTTCTCTCCTCCCGGGCGTTTTTTGTCGTGGCGTGCCCCCCGTTCGTTCGCCATCTACGGAGTCTCGCGTGTCGATTCGGACGTCCAATTACTCGGTGACGGCCGAGTATTCGCGCATCGTTGAGTTTCAACGACGAACAAAAAATTGAAAAGAAAAATAATTCGACTCACCACGCTGCAGGTGACGGAGTGCTCGGCACGATAGTCGTCCGGGTCGGCAACAACCGTCCCGATTTGGGCACCAACCCGATCTGCAACCGATTCACCGGACCACTCGAGGAGGGCCAGCCGCTTTTCCTGCCATGCAACCCTCCGATGCCCGGCGCCTTCGTCTCCGTCCACCTCGAATCGGCCACTCAGACGCCCCTGCCCGTTCAGCTGTCCCTCTGCGAGGCCTTCGTCTACACGGACCAGGTGAGTTTTCCGATAAATTTTCCTCGTTCTGAAAAATTTTCACGTTCTGATTAGATTTCGAATCGACGATGTTGTAATTTAAAATAGAGAGCGGGTACACTATGTTGCGTTTAATTTTATACACTCGGATAAATTAATAGTCCTATTTATTTCTCATAGTAATAAAATTATAAGATAGTAAAGTGTAGTGGTTTTAGAAACCAGAATTTATACTGAAATTTCGTACAGTGTAACAATTATAATTTATATTCCGAATTTCAAAATGCAAGGCTCTACCGATCGAGAGATGCCCGCAATTCCGAGATCAACCCCCCGGTTCAACAGCGACCTACAACGGAAAATGTTACATTTTCTACAACCGACAACCGATGGTGTTCCGCGAGGCCCTCTCCTTCTGTCGGGCTCGAGGAGGAACTCTAGTCGACGAGAGCAATCCTGCACTGCAAGGATTCATCTCATGGGAACTCTGGAGAAGACACAGGTAGGCCAAATTATAAATAAAAATGATAAATAAAAAAATACACTAGGAAAAAATGTTGAACCAATCAAACATGCATTCATATACAGCCAAGAGAGATATTTTGACATTTTTAAATGAACTTATAAATTTTTACTCAACTCAACATACTCTTGGCAGTATATTTAATTGATTCAACATTTTTTCCTCAGTGTAGATGAAGATAAATTATTAGTTCTATGCAAAATGTATCAAATATTTTATCTCAATTATATCAGGAGCGACACGTCGAGTCAATACTGGATGGGAGCAGTGAGAGATCCGAAAGATCGAACAGTCTGGAGATGGACGGGAAGCGGGGATGAAGTGTCTGTATCCTTCTGGAGTTTACCTCAGGGCACGGAAGAGGACTGCGCGAGGTACGACGGTAGCAGAGGCTGGCTCTGGTCTGACACTCCTTGCACAGCTAGACTGAACTTCATTTGTCAACATCGTGAGTATTCGACTTCCTCAGCGGCAATTTCCCTTCTTCGAAAGATTTCAAGGTCGTTCATCGATTTTCAGAACCCCGAGCGTGCGGTAGGCCGGAACAGCCACCAAACTCAACGATGGTGGTCAGCAACCCGACAGTTAGGAACGCCGGAGGGGCTTACGAGGTCGGCGCTAGCGTCGAGTACACCTGCAACCCGGGAAGTCTTCTCATTGGCCCGAGTACGCGTACCTGCCTCGATACGGGATTTTACAACGAGTTCCCGCCAGTCTGTAAAAGTAAGAAGCGCGTCGATATAAGACTCAGCCGAGCGAGCCATATAAGCTTAAGTCGTTCTCCAACTTGCAGGCATCGAGTGCGGTTATCCCGCCAGCATAAAACACGGCGAGTACACGCTGATCAACAACACCGTCAGTTACCTCAGCCAGGTGCTCTACGCTTGCGAGGACGGATATGAGATGACTGGTGAGAGTCAGCTGTTGTAATTCCAATCGATCAAAACCTATCAATACTGACTTACGACGCAAAAACATTTTCTAGGATATATTAAATATTTATTTGCATACGTTCTACTGAATATTCAATTCGATAAAACGAATTATTCTGCAATTCAAACAATTCTTTAGTAAATTAAATATTCATTTGAATATATACAAAAGAATATTTCGTACATTCTACATTTTTTGCAGTGTAGAAATCGTATAAATTTATTGACTCGATAGAACAATTTATCACCGAGATAAAACAAAAAAAAAAATGATTCCAGGTCGTGCGAGATTGACTTGCGACATCGACGAGCGCTGGAACGGACCACCACCACGTTGCGAGCCGATCCGTTGCGATCCTCCAGCCGCCGTTGCGCACGCTCAGATTCAGATCGACGAGATCGACGAGGCGCAGGCTACCGGCTCGAAGCCGATAACGAACGTCAACCGCACCCTCCTGGTAGGCAGCATCGTCACGTACACATGCGAGAAGGGTTACCGACTCGTCGGATTGCGACAGATTCTTTGCCTGCCGACAGGATTGTACGACCACGTGCCGCCCACCTGCGTAGGTACGTATCGTGTCAATATAAATTGTGACATTTTTATTTAAATTCTACTCCTAATTTTTATTTTTTGACTATTTTGGAATTTATGTTCAACATTCTACAACAATGTTCAGATTAGTGTTACTACTGTTTGCGCCTTGAATAGTCACTTCAGTGTGGCAAAAAAGTATTCCGGCCCAAACGACGGTTTCGTCCCTACGAAACGTTTAAGTCAGGAGTATTCAGAGCTCAAAAGATTGAAAAAAATTTATTTCACTTACAGAAGAACCAAAAACAGCAGCCACGGTGCCTCCTAGAGTGACAGCAAGACCATCGAACACCCGCACGAGGCCGTTCCTGCCCACGAGAGTACGAACAACCGCGTCCGCGCCAGCTGCGACGACGATAGGTACGACAATCGTGACGACGCCACCTCCGTCGCCTCCCAGACGCGTCTCGAGTAGCGCCGGTGAACTGCCGGCCACGGTTCGCGAGACGATCCCCAGGAAGCCGATAATCGGGCTCCAGAGGCCCGTCACCACTCCTCCTCACGTCACCAACGACGACAGCAGTGATCATCCACAGGACAACGAAATTTCTGGCAGTGGAGTCGACCGGGCCCAAGCTGGTCCAGGTTCCGGGGTTCCCGAGCCATCCGGACCCTTCAGGGTCGACAGTGCCGAGCAACCGGCCAGCAGCACTCACCAGGCAAAGCTCAACCTCGGAGCCGTCATTGCTCTGGGTGTCTTCGGCGGTTTCGTATTCCTAGCCGCCGTTATCACGACGGTTGTAATACTCATACGCAGGTAATTTAAATTTTTCGAGTTCTCTACATTTTGTTTCCCCGAGTAACGAGTCGTGGTCTTTAATTATTTGTTGTAATTGTTTCTATGGGTTGTTTTGTATCAAATTGATTAATAGTTGTAATCAAATCTTCACAGAAAAAATATTAGTTGATTTGACATGGAATGACCCTAATATTGTACATTATCTTCGCTTAATATTCGTTTTAAAACTAATTCCTTCGTACTGTCGTCTATACTTTGTCTCTCTCCTGACTGTATGGATATTCATTCGTCTCTCGTAGTATTTTTACCAAAACCAGGTTCGTCAATAGACTGTAATTGGATTAACGCTGGTACCGTCGCGCTCTGATCTATGTCAATAACACTCTCCTCGCAACAATGTGTAACGAGCGAAAAAAAAAGTATCTAGAGGATGAATAAGCCTCGCTAACAACCGCTCTCTGACCTTCCTTGCGTTTACCGCGCGCGTGTGTATTTTGCAATTTCAAGCAGGCAACGTACGGTGTTTTGCGAACCGAGCTGGAGAATAGGCGTGGCAATTATTTTCATCAAAGACACCCGTTGTGTCGAATACAGTGAGAATAAAAATTTGTTGCAAATAAATATCAATTTGCATACGTTGAAATTTTTACATTCCGAGCCCTGACTAGTTTCAGTGTACCGCAAACAGAGATTTCTATTTTCAAGCCTGGTTCGTAACCTCGTTAGAGGTGTGTAAAAATTGCCAATCGCGTTGCGTAAACGAAATATACTCTCAAATAATTAAAGGGACAGTCGTCATTTCCAATTACTGTATTTTAGCTAAACATGATCAAATTAAATCGATCAACTGATCATTTTAAAACTCGAATCGTCCTCTCTAAAATGATCAATTCGATCGAATCATTTTTGGTCAAATCAAGAATGACGAGTGTCCCCTTGATTAGGAGGAGTGTAGATTATAAAGAGAGAGTATCCCGATAATTGTAATGGACTAATTAACATTGAGATACGTTTGCGTTGCGGTGGTTAGCGGCAGTGGCAGCGTCAGAGGAAGGCGTCGCAGGGGGCTTGGTGGGGTTGGTGCGTTGAGGGGTGGCGGTAGTGGTGGACTCGGTAGGGGTGAGACGGGAATGCCCTCGCGTTGGTACACTCTACTGGCGCTGCCCTTCCCCGACCAGCACCTGGGGCGCCGCGACCTCACGGCACGACGGGGTAGCGATCATCCGTACTCGTTTAGCCTCTCGGCCGCCCATCGTGCCGGTTACTTCTCCAATCCTTCTCTGTAATATTTTTTTTTTTTCGATCCCTGTAAGACGAAAAAAGTAAAATGAAAATTACCGCCATTCATCTATATATAAAAAAGAAAACATACTCTCTAGACCACTTACCACCACTCCTCCACGCAACCACCGCAACCACCACAACATCAACCATCACCACGAACCACAATATATAAAAAAAAGCCATCCTCGCGAGTGATACTAGTCAAGGTAAACGAGCAACGACTTCTACTGAGCACACTAGATTAGCTCGTTTCACCACTCGGGCCTCTTCACTGTATATTCCGTCTCGTGTGTGTTTTTCGGTGTGTACCTCCGATCACAGCCTCTTTCCACGACACGCTTATCGCACTGTTTACCCCGCCAACATCATCCCGCACTTGCGATCTCTCGGTTTGCCTTTGTTTTTTTTTATTGCACCTGGTAGATCGTTGCGAACTAGATCACAGCTTCTTTCTCTCGCACTCTTCACCTTCCGTTTTTCAGTCTGTTCTTTATTCTCCCGCTGTGTCAATGTGCAGGTATTTAATTCGTACCTTTGATACCGTTTGCAAGAAATAGCAAGAGAAGGACGTAGCTTTTTAAAATTCACGCTACAGCACTCGTGAATGACTTGCAGCAATTTTTTAATTTGTCAGTGTAACGCTTTTGTCGATGAGGAGGGCGATATATGTAGTCAGCCAAAAACCACTCAAAAAAATTAAGGGGACATTTTTAAATGGTTGTATCTCAGCTAAAAATTTAACCAAGTGATCATTTTAAACCTCGAATCTTCCTCTTCAAATACAGCCACGATTTTTTTTTATGAAAAATTCCATCATGATGCATTTAAGGGTTAATTATTTCTATTATAAATGCTCTACACGTATCGCCTCCCTCAAATCGAGCACTCAAGAGCCGCCGTGACGAGTTAATAAAATTTTTAATTTCCTACAGAAATCGAGGTAGGAGCAGCAAACATTACCGTCACCGAGCGTCACCGGACTGCAACACCGTGGCGAGTTTCAACAGCAGCTCGTCGGAGAGCCGAGGCGGGCTGAACCGATACTACCGTCAAGCTTGGGAGAACCTGCACGAGACCACGGGGCACAAATCGAACGGGCATCCTCCGCTACGTCGCAAGGAGACCCTGGACGAGCCCGGCTACCGGGACAATTATCGCGGCAACAACACCGAGCGCGACGGCTCGGAGCTCGTCGTCAGCGACGTGGCCGCTTACCCGTCCAGCAAACACGCGAGCGTCTCCGACAAGAAGCGCCATCATCACCACCATCACCATCACCACAGCAACGGCACGCCGGAGTGGAGGCAGTCCCATCATCGGTACTGAGAAATTTTTCTTCCAAGGTCGACGTGAACGGAGCTCGTTCGAGTGAACTTATCGTAAATGGGACTTGCAGTTGTTATTGCTTCGAGATAAAAACTACAGATTAATTTACGAATTTTAGCAACAACGTGCTCACTTAAGAAACACGGTTCGCGTAGACACGCGTATCGATACTTGAAACGATTTATTATAGCAGGGAGTATTCTAAGTTTATTGTTCTGTTATATCGTAAATTATTTATAACCAGTCTGTTATGTAAATATGTGCGCTAGCGCGAAAAGTAAAGAGAATGATATTTTACGATAGCGAATGGATTTAAAGGCGGTTAGGAGATATGCCAAAAAGAAGAGAAAGTAATATATAAACACGATCAAATGAATTATTACTATATTAGGATAGGATCTAGGATAATTGCGAATTATATCATTTTATTATTTTTTTTTTCACGTTTTGCTAATTAACTACTGAAATTTTATCGCGGATTGGCGGTCATAATTTGATATGGGCACCTTGGCCTCACCTTGAATTCATCAACGATTTTCTGCAAGGAAATGGTAATTGAGCTATGCGGCATTAAGGAAAGGCCGATGTTATCCATTTCAATACCAAAAAAATATTAATATTAGTTGTATAATGTTAAGATTGATTATTCGACGACATATATTTTTAAAAATTATGTAGTATATTTTTAAGACTGTTAAACAATTCGAAAATGATATTTTCTATGTAATTAATATTATCTAATTTAAATTGTATTATATATATGATACTCTATACGCAGTCATACTCACGATCAATCAATTTTTATTAACCATAATCGAAAGAATTAACTTTCATTTTTAATTGACTGAAATATTGACAGCGACTATACATTTTTATTTACGAGTATACGAACAATTCGCTGATGATAGGTGTGCCATTACAGGCATCGTTTTTCCTCGAACCTCTCTAATTTATCTTAATAATTAATGAGTATGAAATGTGTCAATGAACATTTGTATCCGTTAAAAGATAGTTATTGCTGTCTACAATAAAAATAATACATTTCATAAATTGAATAAAAGTTTATTGTATAAAAAATCACTGAATCTTATTTAACAATGGTTAAATTTTTCCTAAAAATTTCGAACCTATAACAATATTCATCCTAATCCAAATAATTAATATTTGACAAGACAAAAAAAATTTTAGTAATAACGATTTGATCGTATTTAATTTTCACTTTAGTAGCCTCTACTGTATTGATCATTTTATATCACATATTATTTAAAGAAAATCCTTACTTCAGTTTTTCAGCAACTGTTTGATGTAATTTCCAACTTTGATCCTTGCGTCTTTTAATTCCGGAATATCGTTATCCGATGGTGGATACATATTGGCACAATGCGCTGTACCTATTGAAAAAGAGATGTGTGAATTTATTTTCATTAACTAAATAATATCAGTTAATTAACCTTTTATAAGTATAGCAGGTTCTAGTGGTGTTGATGTCGTTTTTCCCAAAACATGCCAAGGATCGACAGTACCGTGCACAAATATAACGTTTGTAACGTCTAAATTCAATGCTCCATACATGGTATTAGTTCGTTCAACCGCTGTTTCCAACATATCAGTATTATATCTAAAAAAATATTTACAATGTTAACATTATTTGTTGAGAAATTTGTGTAATGCGTATCAAAATTTCATCGATTCAAACCTGGGGCCGAATATATCAGTGCACTGTTGCACAAAGAAATTCACAGGGAACGTTTCACTGAACAGCTTGGGACTCGCGGTTGATGTTTGGAAGAAACCGAATTCTGTGCAAGTTTGATACGTCCACTGACGACCTAAAAATATCATTTAAATTTCTTAATTAAATAATCAAATAATAAATCAAACTTGTAAAGAAAATTCATACCTCCTTCGGCGTCTTCACTAGCCCAGGTTACATTTCTCATTTTGTGTATCATATTACTGTATCTGAAGTCCAAGCACTTCTCACTGTTGGAGTCTAAGATTCTGTTGCTTATAGCAGCAAGTCTGTCAATGGCAAGCCCTACAGTTTGATTGCACATTGCTTGGCATACTGTATCAACGGTATAATTTCCGTTTTCCGTATTATTGCGGTTGTCTTTATTATACTGTACAATTCCGGCAAAAATTCCTGCGAGATTCTCGTATAAATTAGCAATATCATTTCCTGTAGTATGACCAGAATCAATAGGATCGCACAGCCTACAAGTCAATTTCAATAAATATTATCATTCAATGATTTACAGGTATTATATAAAAGTATTAATACAAACCTGAATTTTTTTTCTAAACCTTGTTGTCCAATACGGTGTCTTAACATAATATGAAATTGTTTTTGGGCCTCGATTAATGCATCTATACAAGGTTTAGATTGCTCTCTCAAAGCATTCTCTACAACTGTAAAATATTCTGTAACATGAAAAGAATGATATATTTTCCACAATATTGTTAAGTAAATATATATTAAATATTCTAATTATTTTTCAATCTGAATTTGAGTTCTTTTACCTTGAAAATCTATTTTAGCAAGTAATGGGCCACTGGATGACACAGCACCATGTACCAAATGAGGATATTTGGCACGTAGCCAAGCCGCTAAAGATCCAGGGTAAGATCCTCCAAAAGCTATCCATTTTGTATTAGAGGGTAATTTATATTCTTTATTCATTGCTTCAATAAAATATGCCAAATCTGCTAACGCTTGTTCTGAGTTTAAGAAAGCTAGATTCTTTACACTCAAGTCTCTAAAATATATTTAAAGGCTCTTTTGAAATAAAATTCTATAGAATATTAGAATATAAATACTTACGAGGTTGGGTGACTTTTTCCATAAAATCGATGTTCTAGTTGAAAACATAATGCATTGAACTGTTGTGCGTATTCAATCCATTGTCCTTGTACCATCCATTTGGGACTTGCAGTTCCTTCTCCACCGATCATCAAAAATACAGGACCTCCTTCTTTGTGAAAGGTATCATTCACAAAGTATCTCTATAATATTACAACTTTGCAGTAGATAATATACTAATTTCCTAAATATTTACACTTTACAAACCTGTTTCCAAATACGAGCATCAGTTGGATTAAAATGATCCAAAAATTGAGTAAACCACTTATCCTCAGGTAATTCATAGTCTTCTGATAAATTTGGAACTCCTAAACTACCATATTTCATTCTACCTTTCTTAAAAACAAGCGATGATACACTTGTTGTAATTATAAATATGAGAAATAATTGACATATTAAATTTCTCATCTTTAAATGTTAAAATTTCCTAATACCTGCAAAAATACATCAATATCAAGTCTCTTTGTAAGGAAAATTAGAAAGACATTCTTAAACACAATATTGATCATTCCAAGTTACATTCAACTGTCAATCATCTGTATAAAGATGTGTCTGTTATTCTTATGGCGCATATATTATCGTAAAACGATAAGATATAGCCAATAACAATTTTCACAATAATATACTATTTTTATTATAACATTATTTTGCAAAATAAATCTCAAATGGGCATTAACGCCACTGGTTTGTTTATTACGAAAAATTATGTTTCAAATCAAAATTAATATCGAATATTCTATAAATAAAATTGAAAAATTGTTAATTCTGAGAGCATCGAATTCTATAAATTATTGATTCGTATAGACTAAAACTTAATGACACTGTAACTTACAATTGAGTATTGAAGTTTATAATACACTTTCGCGTTCAGTATAATTTGTAATTATTGCGATAAGAAAACCCGCATCGAATGATTGTACGAGAATGAGACAAATACGTAAACACAAACATCCACTATAGCAACTTAATTCGCAATACAAAGAATAAAAGAGAGTTCAAATTCTGCAGAAATTGCAGCGCCCTCTGTGAAAAATACAAAAACTATTCTGTTCAAATTGTTGCGCCATCTAACAACTACAGCGGTATATATTGCGTGTAACATCGGGTAGACTCGTGATTTGAAACTTATGCTGCCCTAACTTCTTTTTTTGAGTTCTTATTTTATTTACTTATCCTTTTCTTTGCTCTTTAATATCTATCGAAACATAAATTGAAATGAGATAGCAATGCGCATTTGCGCATCTTTCTATGCCTGTAGACATTGTTGTCTTTTAATGAATCATTGCATTCCATTGATTATTTAGAAATATCAATTGGCGTGTGACCTTAAAAATGCAAGTGAATACTATTCACACTGATAATCGATTTGATTGATTTGTCAGTTTTATCTTTCGAATCAAATTGATCTTGTCTTCATTCACGTATCGCAATCGCAATCCGTGGTTCCAATTAAATTAGATTCCCAAGCTAAGAATGAGTTGTATTATAATATTCATAAAAGTACATCGAGTTCACATTTGAAATACTTGGTTTGGTAATTTTCTTATTTTTTTCTCGAATTTTTTATCAATTCAAGTGAATCGGGGAACTAAGTGAAAGGAATATTTTCAGAGAATTCAATTAATTTATGCGTATATGGTGAAATATAAATGAATGACATTGATTAGTTAACACTCCAGCGAATACACCGAATCTTCAGTTGGAATCGGTAGGAAGTCTTGCATATATTCAAAATTACAAAACATTTATCACCCGTATGGAATTTTGTAAAAATAACGTACCATTGTTCTTTTGTATATACCAAGTTTAGTTTATACGAATAAGGTATAGTATGCGTGGCCACTTCACGCATTGCAGAGTATAGGCCAGTTTAGAACACATGATTTGAAGGGTTTATTTAGTATCATTTACGTGCGAGTCAAATTGAAAATGCATGTTGCAGATGATATCGTTAAATTAATTACGTAAAACATTCATCGTAACACAAAAATATAATTTAGAGAATATTGAACATCGAGTAAACTTGGATTTGTACAGATAAATGATACTAAATTTTGTGATTAACACTGGTTACCCCTCCCGTAACGACTTAAATAGTTTTATCTTGAAAACGACAAATATTTATCGCCAGGCGCTTGTACGCATAAAGTGTTTGATCAGTGTTGCCGACAAAGTGTCTTGAGGCTTTATAAATGCTCTTCGTAACCTCACTTTAATTCTTACACGGTAAGCTTTTTGATTTCGCTCTTCACAAATTTTTTTTACTGAATATTTCTGAAAGTACTATGTACTTGAGAGAGTGAAATTCGATTTGTGTTATGTTGTTTGATTACAAATATTGTGTGAAAAAAACTAATTTACATAATACTATATTCACAGATTAGTTTTACCACAAAACAACATGAAGTTCGCAGAGCATCTTTCTGCACATATTACGCCAGAATGGCGTAAACAGTATATTAGTTATGAAGTAAGTTTTGTATTATATTTTAATATGTCGATTTGAAAATATAACATGTATGCAAGACTTCAATGGTCAGTGAGTTACGATCTGATATTTACTATACAATCTGTTTTAGGAAATGAAAGCAATGCTTTATGCTGCGGTTGAAGAAGCTCCTTCCGCGGAAAGTGTTGAACCTGAAGTGTTATCTAGGCATTTTGCTTCTTTTGATGAAGTATTTTTTACTTTCTGCGATAGGGAATTGAAGAAAATCAATACTTTTTATTCTGGTAAGTACATTTTAACCAATTTACTTTTATTATTTGGTTCTTATTATTATAATAATAGTTTTTAATTTACAGAAAAGTTGGCAGAAGCAACAAGAAAATTTGCAGCTTTACAGAGCGAGTTGAAATCTGTATTGGATGAACAAGCATCATCACAGAAAAACAAAGGAAAACAGAATGCTAAACCCCTATTATCAACAAGAAAGATGCGAGAATTAAAGTTAGCATTTTCAGAATTTTATCTTTCATTGATACTCCTTCAAAACTACCAAAATTTAAATTACACTGGTTTTCGGAAAATTTTGAAGAAACATGATAAAGTTAGTAATCGAATACCTCCTCTAAAATAATTTATTAAATACTTTAAATGCTGAATAAATTTTTTCAGCTTTTAAATGTAGACAGTGGATCAAAATGGAGAGAAGAATGTGTAGAAACATCTCATTTTTATACGTCAAAAGATATTGATAGAATCATACAAGATACTGAAACGACTGTAACAAATGGCCTTGAAGATGGAGATAGGCAACGTGCTATGAAAAGACTTAGAGTACCGCCATTAGGTGAACACCAAAGTCCTTGGACAACATTTAAAGTAGGACTATTTTCTGGTAGTTTCATTGTTTTATTTGTTGCTGTAGTACTTTCAGGTAAAATTTTTTTTCTTTCTATTTTTTAGATTTATAAAAATTTTTCATGACTTACATAAATTTTTCTTATTTATAGCTATTTTTCATGATGGAGGCGAAAACCTCAAGATCGCTTTTCGATTATATCGTGGTCCATTGTTGATAATTCAATTTTTATTTTTAATGGGAGTTAATGTATATGGATGGCGATCATCAGGAGTTAATCACGTATTAATATTTGAATTAGATCCAAGAAATCATTTATCGGAACAACACCTCATGGAATTAGCTGCTGTCTTAGGAGTAGTTTGGACTCTGAGTTTATTGAGCTTTTTATACAGTGCCAGTTTAAGCATTCCACCTTACGTGAACCCTCTAGCACTTGTTTGTATTATGTTAGGATTTCTTTTGAATCCTTTCAAAATGTTTCGACATGAAGCTCGTTTTTGGTTACTAAAAATAATTGTGAGTAACTTGGTTTCAATTTAACATATTAACTTTGAAAAATGAATATATTTTGAGATTTTTTTATTAATTATCAGGGACGAGTATTAGTTTCACCATTTGCATTTGTCAATTTTGCCGATTTCTGGCTGGCTGATCAATTAAATAGTCTCACTACAGCGCTATTAGATTTCCATTTTCTGACGTGCTTCTACGTGACTAATGGTGACTGGTTGAATGCCGGCGACACAACTCAATGTATGTCTGGCTCATACATTGTCCGGCCTATCGTTAACTGTTTACCAGCATGGTTCCGGTTTGCTCAATGTGTAAGACGATACCGAGATTCGAAAGAAGCATTTCCTCACTTAGTTAACGCTGGGAAATATGCTACCACATTTTTAGTTGTTATTACTAACACTTTATATGCTTACTATAAAGGTATTGATTAATAATATTGACAAATTTATAATTCAATTAAGACAAAAAATTAACGAATATTCATTACAGATGGTTATGAAAACCGATGGGAAAACCCATGGCTATGGAGCTGGTTGGCGAGTTGCCTTATCAATTCAATATATTCGTTAACTTGGGATCTCAAAATGGATTGGGGTCTTTTAGATAGTAATGCTGGTGAAAACAGATTTTTACGCGAAGAAGTAGTTTACTCTTCATCTGTAAGTGATTTAGAAAGTAATTAGTTTGAAATTCATGTCACGCAATAATTATGTAATTGAATTTGGTTTTAGGGTTTCTATTATTTTGCAATGATCGAAGACACAATTTTACGGTTTTCGTGGATGGTAAGTTTTGCATTGATTGAAAATGGTTACGTGACCGGTGATTTGATGACATCTGTCGTGGCTCCGTTAGAAGTCTTTAGGTAAATTACGATTTTTTTTTATTTATATTCTACGTATGTAATTTCATTAACAATTCTTTAAAACTCGAAATTTTTTAGACGATTCGTTTGGAATTTCTTCCGATTGGAAAACGAGCATCTTAACAATTGCGGTAAATTCAGAGCGGTACGTGATATATCGATTGCTCCAATAGAGAGTTCTGATCAAATTCAAATACTGCGTATGATGGACGATGATAATGGAGTGGTTAATAGAGGGAAGCGTAAAGGAGGTGGTAAGAAACAAAGTAATACGAAAGAAGATAAACGAGCGTTACTCAAGGATGAAACAATTGATATTGATGTATCAAATGCTAGCTAATAGAGATTTTTGTAAATCAATACCGATGAAAGAGTTTAGCATACAGGTTATTAGAACAATGCACATATTCGCAAAGTATAAGATAATTCTCAGTAAGTAATACTAAATTGTAATTTTATAAACGAGTATTGATTTTTATAACGTCAACGTGCAGATCACGGTATGTGCTAGTGGCTAACATTTTTGAACCATAAAAGTGCCTTTCGCATTTTTCTGTAAAGAACTCTCGGTTTAATTATTAGTTTATGAACGAATACAGTGTTAACGCTATGCGGTTTACACCAAGAGTCTTCCAACGTACAATTGTGTTTTAGGTATTTGATGAAATTGTACTTATTGAATACAAATAGCCCTCACTATAAACGAAATATTATGAATATGTACATAATGGTACCAGCTGTGCCAGTAATAATTGATTTTCTTTAATTTTGAAAATATAATCGTTAAGTAATGCAAATAATCATTCCAAATAATAAGTTAAATGTAGTGCTCATTAGATAACCGACAATAGAATCAATATCAATTTTATATAAATATTTATTGATAGATCGGAGTTAATATTGTTTTGTACTGTAACAAGCATTTCTTATCGTTGCAGTATTACTCGCATAACGTTTTTATTGAATTAAGTAGAATTTTTATAATTCACTTTAATACACGATTAAAAGCATTTTTGCTTCTTGTAGATACATGGTATTAAATCGCATATTATTATATATAAATAAACTTTTACATACATAATATTGATTTTGTACATAAGTAGTACTTAAATGAAATTTCGATCAGGGATTATCGATACGAAAATGATCCAAAAAATCTTTATAGACAGTTTGTATCAGTTTTTTTAGTCTCTTGTTATTGTTGAAGGCGTTTCACATGGCAATAATTACGAAAACAAGTTAATAATCTGAGCATATTTTTATTATGCCATATATTACTGTTATGCCGTAATTTATTGAATTGTTACAGAATAATAGTATAAAATACTACAAGAAATGTCGTGGATGAGTCGTCCTTGCAGATCAATATCTGCCAGACATAAAGTGTCGTAATGTTCAATTCATATTGTTGTGATACACTTGCACGTACTTACGACATTGTTGTTAAAAATTATAACATTCAGTTATATTGGTTTTTTTTTTTTTTTGAGAAATGAAGGAACAATTAAGTTGTTGAACTTAACCACCATTTATAATCATTTTATTATTATAGTTGAAATTCTTTTATGAGAAATTATATTTTGAGTAATGTAATTTGTAATTGTGATGATTTTTTACCTATTTTTATATACCTACTTTGTTATAGATAGTTATACTCAATGAAATTTCTACTAGAAACAATGTAACATATTTTTATAAAATTGTTGATAATAGAGATGAAAGGAATCGGTACTTCTACTTTCCTACACGCGTGATTTCTATGAGTATGGATGATCATTGTTAATATTAAAATATTATTAATGTACATTCTCTTGTATATCATAATAAAATAAGAATTACGAGACTGATTAATTGAATTTTTTCATGTCAAACGAGGATTTGGTATCGACGTAAAATGAAAGACCAAAAATATATTTGAATTTACAAGTTTATTAAAATAATACTAAACATTATACTACATGATGGTATAATAATAATAGTATCTTATATATGATAATATAACATAAGTATAATAATAGCGCCAATTAAAAATATTCAATTATTTTAACGATTGTCGATTCGTCATTTTGATTTTTAACGATCGAACGTACAGTCAAAAATTAAAATAGACGTCATAGACGTAATCATGTACTGTA
The DNA here is from genome assembly GCA_003055095.1 of Goniozus legneri. Lineage (NCBI taxonomy): Eukaryota > Metazoa > Arthropoda > Insecta > Hymenoptera > Bethylidae > Goniozus > Goniozus legneri. The sequence continues at coordinate 22,200 of NCVS01003938.1, read as the reverse complement.
CAAAGCGTCTTGTCGTAATATCATTTAGCATGTCGAACTATATTGCGTGAAATTCATAGTGCTCTAAGTTATATAAATTCATTAAACGTGTATCTCTTAAATTGCAAGGACGGCAATGATACTTACGCATTTAAACGCGCAACGAGAGCGTTTGGATCATCAAAAATAATAAAAACGTAAACGACGATCCGCGGACGCTTTCGAAACGCGCTTAAAAATTACTTAACGAAGTAAATAAACCTATCATAAACGATAAACGATAAACGATATTTGGGACACGTATAAAACAGTCCGACGTCTATTTTAACACCAATCTTAATCGTGTACATTATATACAAAATCTTAATGAAAAACTATCTGCTAATCAAAAAGGATCAACGTACTATACAATAGATATCACCGATACCTACACGCCACAATGTGTATACGTATAAATTCATATACAAATTTTTTTTAATGTCAGAGCGACATTTCCATTTACATTCTACGCGTATAAAACATTCAACAAGAAGAATCTTAATCCAAGCTTCGTTACATACTTAATGATAGACTATCACCCCTGAAACATATATATACATATATTTTTGTCTATATATGTATGTATACTCAAGTACATTAGACTTCACACGCATTCGATTCGTACGCGACGCCAGAAACTCGTACGCACTCTCGACACGAAACACAGCTCTTGGTAAATGGTGCACTTTAAAAAAAAAAATAAACGCAATCGAGAGCAGTCAGCGATCGCGTTCGATATCGAAGTGGGTAGGGCAATTTCTAGGCAGGATAGATAATGTATATGTATAAGTATAAAATTTCTTTCTCTTTCAATGATTAAATACAGTATCTCTCAACAAATCCGGCCACTCGTCCCCGCAGCGTTGGACGGCACATTTGGTAGTTAAATAACGAATTACAGCCTATATCAATACTTTCTACCAAAAATAACTAACAAACTCACATCTCGAGAAAACCGAAAGGATCCGAGGGAACAGGGAAAGAATAGGGGTATCGCCAACAGGCTCGAGTCGAGAATTTCTAAGCTTACACCAAAAATAAAAATTTGTTAAAAATATTTAAAAACCTGGAGATAAATATTTAAATTTCTAGACTAATCGATCGAGTCAAATTTCGTTCCGAATTTCAAATAATTTATTATCGAGCGGAATAATTTGCTTCCAAATAAGCAGCTCCGACCAATTTTTATTTTCAGTGTAACAAACCGTGCCAGTTACAGAATCTGGCTATTAAATGGAAAACAGCGACCGATTACTCATGTTAATTGGCGACTTCCCGCGACATAAAAGATCGGTGCTTTATTGCATCAGGAAGCGATATTTTTTTTTCAACCTCCCGAGGTTTTCATATCTCGGGCTACCGGTTCTGAATGAATTCTCGCTTTTTCTCGCGTGTGTGCTCTACGAATGTCAACTGCTCGTGAGAAATCATTCGCTGACCCAATTTAAATTCGAATTTTCATCTCCTCTCTCTCTCTCTCTCTCTCTCTCTCTCTCTCTCTCTGACGGCACAATGAAAACCGGACACCCACCGCTCGTATCGAGAAATACCGCGAGAATTCCGTTGACCGTCCGACGCACGAGGTGCTAGAATTTTTACGAGCGCGAAATTGCGCTCGCGACATTTCAGATAAACCACGCGTAACGGCATTCGATGGGGCTCATTGTAGTGTAAAATTTTTTCTTAAAAATCTCGTCCACTGGGATCGTCCGGAGAAACGAGTCGTCGAAGAAGCGGTCCGCGTTTCCACGAAACAAAAAAGACCGAACGAGGACGTCGCGTACGGGTGAGTCGGGTTCAACGCGTATAAATAGACTCTCCGCGAGTTTCCTGTCCGGATTTTTTTTTCGGCGAAAAGAAATTCTCGATTCTTCGAGAAAATTTATCCATGGAAAATACCCGCGGGTTGATTATTTCGCGGCGAGGTGACAATAACACGGATAATAGCGATTCTCCCGCGGACGCCGGGAGAATCACGTCTCCGCGTTCGATGTACGGCGAAATAAATTTTCGATATCCTCACGTAACGTCCGACGTTTATCGCTAAGACGCGACACCGGTTTTAATAATCGCCACCGAGATACCACCGTGAAACAGAGAGATTGAGGAGAGGGAAACCAGAAAAAAAAACTCGTGATGGAATTCGAGTCGCGAAAATTCCCTGCCCTTTTCCGGTTGAAAACCTCGGAGTACTAACATTGGCAATGAGACAATTTGACTCATTTCTAGTTTTAACACTTGTTTCTAGCAAATATGTATCTTTTTAAGAGTTCATAACTAGTTTACAATTTGTTTTTAAATTTATGATTGTATTTCAAATTGAAACGTAGTGCTGAATTTAACCCTTAAAAAGTGAAAATCAGTGTTTTACACTGAAAATCTTCTGAAGCTACTCAACATTTGAAAGTACAGAAACATTTTATGACACCTCTTAAGAGTTTACAATAAAAATATATCGATTTTCCTAGTAATTCTTCGACCCAGCTCAAATTTTCGAAAAAAGTACCGTTTTCGACTTAAAAAAAAGGCGTAAAATCTTTTCGTGTCACAAGAAAATTTTCCAGAGAATTCTCGACGCGAGCCAGAATGGTATGGGTGAAAGCAGGCGGCACGAGGTTCGAGGCGCGAACGCTCCCGCTTGTCGCCTCGATCGTTTTATGTACAAATTATACGTGCCGCGTTCTCCGCGGTGCACCCAAAAGACGACGAGGAGAAAGGAATGGCTCGCGTAACGACACGCGACGGGATTAGAACGACGACTTATCGTTCGAAGATGCGCGTGCGAGCAGCGCGATCTAGAAAAAAAAACGGAGAATACTGTTTCGAGATTCGGGACGCGGTGGTCGATCGCTCGCTCGAACTTCCGAGAGTTGAAGAAAAAAAAGGACTCCGATACGAGTTTCCTCGAAAAAAAAACTATTTCCTTCCACGGGCACTTCCGTTCGAGCGTTCGATCCTACCGAACGCGATCGCCGCGAAAGCGAGAAGCTTCCGCGTCTCGCGGCGAGCGCAGGCTCCGCTTCATCGCCGAGCCTATCTCTCTTCTTATTCGTGAGCTACTCGTATTTACACCGAAATTTTTCTCACTCTCTATGCGATTCCGTACAAAGAAATATATTCGACTTAAGCTAGCCCACGTGCGCGCGTAGCACCCGCGCTTCTCGGCGAAGATTCGCCTCTTTTTTTCGAGTCCGTGACTCTCCTGGCCCTCTCGAACGAACGATCCCAATTTTCTAGGCCTGGCTTGTCGAGAAATTCGAGAATTTGGGAATTCCAATTAGAGAGGGAGCGGATCGTTCGCGTACGAGAGTCCGTTTTTGAAATTACCGACGATACGTGCGCGCGCACGTGGCGCGAGAATCGGCTCACAGGTGCGTGACGATGATCTCGTCGTCGAGGTCGTCCTTCTCGTCGTCCGTCTCTTCCGGCTGATTAGCCTCGGCGGCGGCCTGCGCGGCCTTCGGGTCCTCCGCGATCGCCTTGAGCCTCTTCTGCTTGCGCCTGTGCAGAAGCTCGACGACGATGTAGCCCATCGTGCCGATTATCAGGACCGTCAGGAGAACGTAGAGCTTCATTTTCGCGCAGAGGTGCGTGCTGTACGCGTACGCCACTACGAAGCCAGCGCTCTCCCACAGACGGTAGTTCGAGAACGCGGCCTCCTTGTTGCGCCTGAACAGCGTTCCGTAAAGACCTGAAATTTAAAAGAAAAATTAATTTTCTGGTTTTTTTTTGTAAGGAAAAGTTTTGGGCTACATTTGAATGAATTAAATTTAATTTACTTATTATTTGCATACGTTCAAATAAATATCGTACGTGTACAAACAAATATTTGTTTTTGAAGATACTAATTTTCTAAGCATTATTTTTTTATTCATTTCCATATTTTTGAATGATTGAGCTTCAACAAATAATTTTCATTATAAGTAATAATTTATTCGATCGAACCAAACGTTCATTTCTATATTTTCAAACAATTAGCTGCAACAAATTTTTATTTTCAGTGTAGGTCAAGGATGAGCGATTGCAGAGAGCGATGAGCGCGAACTCATCGCGGAATGATCGGAGGTACAACGAAAGTCCCACACGCGCGTCGTCGACCTCGTCGTACGAGGGACCACCCACCCATGTGCAACAACAATACACGATAAATGCCCGCAGAGCTCGAAACGAACACGCCGCAATTAGATCGAGAACAAGAGCGAAGGAAAATTTACTCTTGGCATACAAAGAACCTAATTATGGACACAGAATAAAATTAATCATCTGTCCATTTTTCGACTTTGTACACTGGAAATAAAAATTTGTTCGATATTTATTTAAAAATCGATCTAAACTGAAAATCGTTCACGAGAAAATTATTTCGTTCTCGCGATTCGATATTTTTGTGCTGTAGATCAAGAACTGTTAGATCGCGGAAAGGAAGAGGACGCGATAGGATGTGCATGTTCATTACAGCGATAGCGATCTGTAGTACATCGTGAATAATAGATATATAGTCGTGATTTCATTTCGCTGACGTAGAACGTCCAAACTTCTCGGAACTTGTACTCGTAATAACGTTTTTTTTCTCGCTCAATTAAAAATTTTCATTCACTTTGACAATTCGAGAAGCTTTTTTTATATCGACCAAAAGCGTCGTTAAGCCTTTTTTCTCGTATTGCGCAACCAGCTATCGCGTTTCGGTGTTTTTAATGTGATAATTTCTCTATTATACACGAAACGAGAAAAAAAATATACCAACTCTCGAGTAATTTATGGAGTATCATTGAGTTTCTTCCAATGAAAGTGCATATGGGGATTATTTAAACGGACACACGGAATAATCGCGGCTTTGAAAAATCGCGCGAGTAATGAATTTCTGTGGCTGCGCATGAATAATTAAACCGATTCAACAAAAGCAACGTTGCTCGCGAAGATCGTGAATATATTTCGACTTTATGAATATGCTAAACGATCCTCGAGAACACGCGAATCCCGGCTGTTCGGCGCGGAATGGAGGTTATTTGTAAACTGAAAAAAGTTCGGGGAACTTAGGAACTCGAGTGCTACGAGCCCGAATATTTAATAGAAACGTTTTAGGAATAGCGCGAATATTTGCGTTCCCCGGAGACTCCTCGTTCGATTCTGGAAGGTCGATGACTCCTGTGAAATCGTTTGTACCGATTCATCTTCGGTTTTTTTTTTCGATCGTAACGAGGACGATCAATCTCGTTTTTTTCCGACTCCACGGACGAGCCGAGGCAAAAATTGCGAGGGAGTGACAGTTTGCGTCTCGTAGCGAGGAGCTCGAGGATCAAGGACACGAGTCGACGCCAAATGTGAACGAATTCGACACTTCGGAGTTGCGATAAATTTCGAGATTCGACCTCGAAACGAAAAGGAGGCTGCAGGACGTCGATTATCTTGCGTCAATGATTAAATTAGTTTCGAAATTTGTTTTCGTTCCGTCACGTGACAGAATTCCTTGCGACGATGACTCGGCTGAATTCTCGATTCAAATCGCAAAGTTTACTGAACCTGGCTACCCAGAACGTTTGATTTCGTAATACTTGGATCCTTCGAATCTTTTTTATACATCCTTTCCCGGGATAAACAAGTTCATTAATTTTGGCAGTTTCTCTAGAAGTGGGGTACACTCGAAATATTTCTTTCTATATTTCCAAATAAATGTTAACATTAACATTAACATTAACATTAACATTAACATTAACATTGTTAGTGTTAGTTCGACACTCACCATTGACTTGAGTCTGCCACACGGCATCCCCGACACCCCAGAGTCCCGAGACCGTGTAGAAGACGTAGGGGTTCTCCGGGTGAGGCTTCCAAATGAGGAGCACGACGATCAAGCAGGCGTGAACGATCGCCCCGAGCGCCATCAGCGGCTGCCTACCGACGAACTTCATGAGAGATCCGAAGAGCAGCGAGCAAATAGCGTTCACCACACCGAAACAGATCATCACGTAGCCGACTTTGTGAACTCCTAACGCGCAGGAGATGTAAGCCTGAAAATATAAAAAAGAAACGTCAATTCATCTTCAAGGTTTTGCCACACTCGACGTTCTATCGGCTCGAGGAGTCGTTCAACTAGAAAGTCGAGTAAAAAAGACGAGCGTGTCCCAGAGACACGCTCTCGTCGAAATCCACACGAGATTTGGTCGCGACTCGATATTATTTACATTTTTTTTTTTTTTCATCTTCGATCGTCCCTTTTTTCCTGTTGGCGCGGACGATGTTTTTCACGCTCGCTCGTAAAAATGTTAAAATCGTGAAACGAGTTGCACGAGTCGTTGCGCAACAGGTGGATCGCCCTAAAAGTGACGTCACAGCGACGAAATCAGGAAATAGAAAGTTAAACTCGATCGAACTGATTCGATCCGGTTCGTTTCCGTATAACTCATCCGAGGGGACGAGAATTTTCCGCCCGTCGATCGGAATCTCGTTCCGAATCGAGGAGTGAGCATTTTTTGTACTTTTTGTCGGGGTGGGAGTCATCGATTACGTAAAATATGCACGTTTGAGGCGAGAATTTGGTCGCAGAGAAATCCGCGTAACCCAGATTGTTCGGTTCGAGAGACTCGGGAGAAAAGACATGAATGAACTAGGATCCTTAATTTCGACTTTCTCCGGTAACAGGATCGATGCTTTCTGAATTTTTATCGATCGAGGTGACGAGGTCTCCAGGCCCGGACGTAAAGATCGCGAAATAACGATAACGCGTGGGACGTAAGCGTTGTTATGTACAGAATCGAGCCTGAATCGATACCGATACTCGAAAAAAATTACACCGAGCTGTTCAATTCTTATAGTACAAAACAAAACTAGATTACCTAAAGCCAGTCAATTTGAGTTCTTTTCAACAAAAAAAAAATGTTGAACCATAATATGCATTCATACAGCCAAGAGTCATTTTTAAATAAAAAAAAGTTTTTCACTCAACACTCTTGACAGTGGATTGCATATTTGGTTCAATTCAGGCAATCTGGTGTTAATTTCAACAAATTTTGTGCGAAAAGTCGAGTATATGTAGAACAGCCGACGTTTTGTGCAGGTGTGTGTATACAAATCAGCGTTACTTTCCCCCGGTGAATATCGAACGTTAAAGGTGCGTGCCGTGATGCAAGCTGCGTATGGCTTTCGTCACGTATGGACGATGCAGGAACCGGTATGGGCGCCAATCGAGTATCGCGTTTACGCGTCCCTGAAATCATCGCGGAGAATGGCAAGGACGATCCCTTTCGATGAATCAGGAATGAAATTTTTTCAAGTACTTCTAGGCAGTAGCAGTGATATAAATAGGCACTTAGGGGTTCACTACTGAAAAATTTATTGCAGCAAATTTTCATTTCAAGTGTAATATCGATCAAAAATGTACTTCTCAAAATAATTAAAGGTACAGTTGTCATTTTCCAATGACTACATTTCAATTATAATTGTATGAAGAGTGTTTCCTTCATTTTGAGTGTATTTTTGGTTTCGATTTATTCAATTCCTAGATTGTTTGCTATTATCGCGAGATCGGTTACACGTCGTCTCGCCGCGTTACGTAGCTAGTAACGACAATCGTTAATTTCATTACAAAGTCTTATGATATGCAAGACCGTAATCTCGTAAGAGAGACTTACACCCACATCTAATCGCGTCGCGTTCATCTCGCATTTCGTTTCTCGAGCGCGAGAGAACAGACGGTTATGTCACCACCAAGGCGAGCTACCGTTCGAGGGAATCGAACGAGACGTATCAATTAAGCCGTACAATAAGCAATCACTTTCGCGATTAGTCTCGATCTAATCGTTTCTCGCAAAAAAAAAACAATTTTTCCTGTTCTGATTTTAATTCAATAAATTTCCTATTCTGATTTCAATTCAATAAAATTCCAAGCGATGAAAATTTTCCAGGGAAAATTTTTTTCGCAAAGGATTCCATTTATTATAAAAAACAATTTTTTCTCTCTCGATTCTAATTCAATGAATTTTCATTGCTTGGATTCTATTTCTCACAAAAAACAATTTTTTCTCTCCCGATTCTAATTCGATAAATTTTCATTGCTTGGAAATGATGGAAATTTTTCCAGAGGAAGTTTTTTTTCGCGAAGGACTCCATTCCTCGCGAAAAGCGACGTTTCCCGTTCTGCTGGATTCTGATCCGATAAATTTCCATCGTTCGCCGAGCGATGAAAATTTTCCGAGGAAGAGGAGAGATTTTTTTTCGTCGAGGATTCCACGAGCCGGCGTCCACGTGCAGGGGATCGTGAGCTCGTCCGAGGAAAAAGGAGACACCGGCATTCCATCTCGATATGGAAGCGGTATTCGCGCGGCAACGAGAATAAGAGCGAGCTATTTATAACGAGCCGTGCCAGCTGATTCGCAGGGAGAAACTGACTCAACGGGGAACACGCGAGCCCCTCTTCTCCCCTCCTCCGCTCGATCGTCCAATTATCCCCGCTACTCGGTTAACGATCCCCCTGGGTAAACCTGGACCAGTCATTGTCGTCGGGTTCTTCTATTTTCGTGCAATTTTTTTTCTCTCCCGCGGGGATGCGTCATATTTTGTTTTTCCGTTTTATCACACGTTACTCAACCGTCCGTGATTCTCGAATAAGTTGATATTTGTTAAATGATTGTTAATTAAACGTACGGCCAGAAGATTTTCAAGACTAAATATGCAAATATAACACAATATTTTAGCTATTGTGGGTGTAAAGTAAGAGAATATCACATGAAAAAAATAAAAAAAAAGACAGTTTTACAGTTCTTTTTTTTCATTCCTTCAGAAACACATTTGCTGCCTTGGGTACACGTTTCATTTTGACATTCAGTAAAAAAATATCGATTCAATAATAATTGAACAATCGATAACGATTTTTGTAGAAGGGGAAAATATTTCCCTTGGGCATGAAAGGGTTAACTCGTCTATCTCTGCCGATCTCGATGTATACGAATGTTTCTCGAGGAGTTTTGGGTTCGAATTGAGGATTCAGTTACAGCTAGCGAGACGGGATGCTTCGTTAACCTGGTTTTCATTCGAATTACGCTCGGCGTCGTAAAATCTCGTTGAGATCCGTATAGGCAGCAGTCGTCGTTCTCGTTTCGAGCCGATTTTTTTTCTTCCTATTCTTCTATAAATACGTACTTCCGATGCGTCCTTGCTATCGCTCGCGATCGGCCGATCATCTGGCGCCCGGCCAGACGATATTCAGGCCAACCCTTCTTCTCTTTCTCTCTTTCTCGAGGACTCGTTCGGTGATCACGGCCGATCCTTCGATCGAACTCGGACGCGCGCGTGACAATTGTCGTAAAATACAATTCGTCGAAAAATTTCATTCGAGGCTTGGCACGCGCCAAGAAAGTCTACAGTAATTATTCTACACTGCCAAAAAATTTCGTAGAATGTTGTAAATATTCATTTATGTACGTTCGAATAATTAATTTGCTAGACAATTTTATCGAATGTATGAATTTAGTACAATCTACAAAATATTTTGCAGTACCTTAGACGAACAAATAAAAAAATAATGACCCTAACTCAAGCATATAAAATATTGATTCAATGAGGGTGCTTCATTGAAAGAAATACGAGAAACGAGGACAATTTTCACGGGAAATCTCTATTTTCATTCCGTTACTATTTGATTTCTCCTCGCAATTTTGTGGCGCGGATAGAAAAGATTCAGCGGAACTAACCGATAGCGACAAAAATAATCTTCTCGAAGCGATCATGGCGATTTTTCAATGTCGCGGTGAAAAAAAGGAGACGAAGTGTCCCCCCATCGGTACGCGCTAACGACTACCAGCGGCGCGAGCCGATTATGGTGACCGTGACGCTCGGCTTGACCGGTTGCTGGCGCCAGCGAGAGAGGAGAGCTCACGTGCGCAAAAAGAAATTATCTCCCTTCCATTGCGAACGGGTTCCACGTTTAGCGTAATGAGATCGTTCCACAAAGTCGTTGAATGTGACGTAAAGCTCGAATGTGAGCTTCTCTTTTCACAATAATCGAATCGAAGACATTTTATTTAGCACTTTTGGTTTTTTCAAGAATGTTAATCATTGTCATTGGAAATTCCGGTGGTTACGATAAATTGATACGAATGATATTGCGATCGCAATAATCGCGGCAGAGTTATTAACTACGTAACTATTGTAATCTTCGAGAAACTCATTTTGCAAAAACTAAAAATAACACACAGATTATCCTCAGGAGAAAAAAAGTATGAATCACGTTCCTCGAGGCGCGTTGAAGTTTTGACAGTCGAAAGACTTTCGCGCGTAACTCGCGACCCGACCTCGTATTTTTGAAAAACGAATCGAGTGCCAGAAAAAGCGGACGTGGGGAATTATCCGTCATAATAAAAGTCCTTGCGTAACGCACGTAGAAAATTATGGCATTCGTCTTCGGCACAGCAACATTGTTCACTTTACGAGTCAAAAATTTCGTTCGAGTCGAAACTAAAAAACGGATCAAATTTTTGATGCAGGATAAAATTTTTTCGCTTTAAAACCTGTTTCGCGAAGAAATTGTTTAATTCATGATCGAGCACTGATACACATGTCTCGCCTCGGAAAAAAATTAATCCTCGCGAAGGATCCAACAAAGTTTAGCTCGCGAGAGTGAAAAAAGATGAGAAAAAAATTGAGAATACGGAACTTTGTGGGTTTTTTTTCGCTCGATGCGTCGTGGCACGGGTTCGGGATAATTATCGAGGCAAATTAAGCTGACGTCACGGCTCGCGCGCTCGGATTATATCGGATCCTGCTCGTTCCAGCCAAGGACGTCTGTCTCCTTATCGATACGCTAATATGTCGAACTATCGAGAACACTACTCGAGTTACGCGATATGCATCTCGTACGCAGCAAATAAAAATTTGTATACGTTCAAACAATTCAAACAAATATCAAGTATATTCAACAGGAAGTTATGGATACTAATTTTAAACAATATCTCTTTATACTAAACAATTTCTATATTTTCGAATATTGAGTAACTCGAACAAATTTTTATTTTCAGTAAGTACTCGATAGAAGTGAAATATTTTTTACTTTACTGTAATATAAATTAAATCGCGTTGGAATCTCATCGAGGTGCGTCCGCGATAAAAATACAATTTAACATCCGGCGGTCGACACGAAGCTCATTCTCTGCGAGAAAAAGTAAAATTCGCGCACGAGCGTCATACGGGATCGCGATCGCGTTAGAAAGTGCGTCCGGGGAGGCGACGGGTGTCATTAGAAAAGTCGATTTTACGATCGGCGCGTTCGAACGAAACGGCACGTGGCTCGCTCGTGACGATAGCACGCGATCTAGGCTACCTCTTCCGTCCGCGCCCGGCTACCAGTTTTCTTCCAATTTCCTTTTTACCCGCGCGATTCCGATAATCATCCTACAGCGAGTATCGTCGTTCTATATTTAGTAAACGCGACTCCGCTATTTATAAACGGAATGGCGCACTTTCCAATTCGAAAAACACCGAGCGTTGAATTTTCTCTGTTGCCGTAACGATCGTAATAAAAATAATCTTGTTCATTGTGGATGAGATTGCATTGTTCTCGCAGCCAAGAATGGCTTTTATTATTATTTAGAACACTGGAAATAAAAATTTGTTGAAGCTACTTGCTATTTGAAAATGTAGAACTAAACATTTTGTTCGATAAAATAGAATAATCTTTAGAATAAAATTAGTATTTCAAATGAACATTAAGTACATTCAACAAATTTTATTTTCAATGTAGATATAACCAAAAATGATTAAAATATTTCTTTCTGACTAAATCTCACCTGAGTGAAGTCCGCGCCGATGAAGGCTTGCTCCATACCAATCCATACCGTGATGGGTATGAGGAGCTGCTGGTACGGTTTCTTCAGCTGATAAGCGGTAGCTGATAACAATTGGATGCCGCTCAGTTCTTGGCTGTCCGAGCGTCTTTGCTTCTCACCGTACCTGAAGAAAAAATTGAAAAACTCAAAAACTTATCCAACACTCAAGTTTTTTTTTTTTAAGTGCTTTTTAAGCTCTCGTGGAGAACAACACTCAAGTTCCTTAAACTCAAATCTCAAAACTTGTCTATCATTCAAGTTTTTTAAACTTAAACCTCAAAATTTATCTAACATTTAAATTTCTTAAACTGAAATCTCGAAACTTATCTAACAGTGCGATTAAGAATGTAAAGAGTCGTGAATACTCGAATTTGCCAATCACACTTTGTTAGCCAGGCTGCATTGTTAACTCGAGGGAGTACGCGAGTGGTAACGAGTCCGTGTTAATTACCGACAATCGGGCGTAGACGCCGGAGCCGGATCCGCACGAGCCACGCGGAAATGAGTTACGCAATTAGCGAACTTCGCGCTCGTGTACGCTCCCATTCAGCGGGATCCGATTCATTCATAGAAACGGGCCGGCTATTGTCGACTCCAAAAGCGAAATCGAGACAAATTTTTCGACACGGTTTCCTCTTTCCCTTCTTTTTCTTGCGTTTAAAATTTTACGAGTGCCGGCGAATTTTACGAGCAGCTCGAAAAAAAAAACAAGGACGAGATATTGCGTACGTAGATTTAAAACGCTATTGAAGTGTTAAACGGTACCTGCATTCTCGGTTAGGTCTCCTCGGTTTTGAGCGTACTGCACCGGCTCGTTTGAAAAACCGGTTTCGCAAAAACGATCGCACTGCAGAAAAGGGCCAACCGGGTGACGTTAATGACCCGCGTGCGCGCCGTACGCCCGCGATATTCCGCGAGCAACGACGTGAAATACGACGCGAGGTTGCGTGCGATCTCTTAGAAAAAACAACTTGCGAGAGAATAATCGCACGGTGGTGTAGAAAAAAATTTTATCCCGTGTCGCACGCGAGACGCATTTAATCCGAGAAATAATCACTCGAGCCGAAAAAAAATTGTTAGCCCAGCAAAAGTGAGAACGAAAGAGCAAAGGAGAATTTATGCGGATTGCCACCGTCTAATCTCGAAGAGATTAGAGAGTTATCCGACTTGTGTAACTGAAGGGCGTCGTATAAATTTTGACTTTCTTTTTCGAATTTCATTTGTCATATTTCACAGGCAAGATTCATAAAGTTCATAAATTTCTCTGTCGGAGATTGTTAGGAATATTGATATTTTTAATTTACAATTTCGACATTTATTTCACTATTCTACACCGAAAATTTGTTTGTACTCAATATTTAATTACGTACGTTCAAATAAATATTTTAGTAAACAAATTGAATTAAAAACACTATTTTTCTTTATATTTCATTATTCTGAGTTTTCAATCAATCGAAAAAAGTATTTCTATATTAAGTAGCTTCAACAAATTTTCAGTGCAGGTAATTTCGCTATCGAACTTTTCTCAGTGAAAAAAGAAAATAAAAAGGATCGGCACGGTACTTCTTACGAGAGCCATTTCGGCATTGCCGAATTTATACGGCCGGGCTAAATTTAACCTGGCGCACACGTAATCCGTAGTACCTCAC
>NCVS01003932.1:107887-123594 GCA_003055095.1 Goniozus legneri | reverse complement strand
CCCTCTCTCGGGCCAGCTCTCGCTAGGACTCGTACGCGCGTGTATACCAGGACGGGCTATCTATTTCCGGTAATCAGCGTTAGACGCCGGCCCGGCAACGCGCGAGTGACGTCTAGACCGACTCGCTCTCACCTTCTCCTCTCTTAATTATACGCTCGCCTCTCGCTTTTTCGCACAATCGACCGCGGCAAATTGACCGGGACAATATATCAGCGCGGCTATTACAGATTTTCACCGGAGAGCATCCTTCCTGACATTTTAATTTCATTCGTTCATTTTTCTTTTTCAATTAGTCTCCGTCTTGCGTCGAATTTCGTACTTTCAATTTCATCTCTCGACTCGAGATTCGCAATTAAGACATCGAGTGTCGTTTTTATTTTCAGTTTTCGTACACAATCGACTGTCGATCGTTGCGCAATCGTATTGCGCACGGGAGAGATGTCGATTACTTTCACGCGAGAGCCGCAAGCCTCGCCGCGATCCGCACCGGGACGAAATTTTTCGCGCATCGCCGGGACGGCCACGATTGCGTCCGGTGAGTTACGATCGATTTTTCCACTCGTGTATTTTTTTATTTATCGTACGATTACAGACAAGAACTATATATCAGACTGTACAGTACATGGCTGGACGTAGATTTCTTGGGAAACATCTAACGTTAACATTTTCTTGCTAATTTCTCGTTTTATTCTCACTCGTCATCACACAGCACAGGACATGGTGGGTGGACACGGGCAGGGACCTGTCATAGAACATTTTTGTTTTAAATTCTATTTTCTCAGCCAAGATTTATTTTACCGTCGCAAGGATTCTCGCAGGAAGGATTGCAGGGATTGATGGGAACCAAGATACCCGGAGGGGCGAAACTGAGAAGGAAAAATTGAATAAATTACATTTTAATCGTGTTATTATTGAATTTTTGTTTATGAAAATTGAATCGACGAGTAACCTCAGCTTCTGAGTGGTGCAGTCCTCCATCGGAGTGACGGGCTTGCAGTACTGCTCGACCTTCTTCGCGGACGTCGTCTCGGCCGCCTCGACCGGCTGGTAGCTCAGCTTCATCGTCGTCTCGCACTCCATCGGGATGCACGAAGGCAGATACTGTTTGACAGGACGGAACGAGGGGCTCGGCGCGATAGTCTCGAAATCGTTCGGTATGAACGAGAGCTTGTGCGTGGTCCAGCCTGCGGGAGAGTAAAAAATTACAGGACCGTGCTAAACGAGCGATTTCGAGGTACCGAGGTCGACGGTAATATCAATCCGTGAAACAAGAAAATTGCTACACCGATTATCCTCGATGGCCAATCAGCGAGATGATTGGCTATCGAGGGATGCCCATATCTCGAAAACTCAACACTGAGAGGAAAATTTTTTAAACGACTAAATTTGCATTCGTATACCGCCAGAATATTTTGTAGAATGAAAATGAAAAATTCATTGAAGTGTAAAAATGTTCTGGTAGTATAGAAATGCTCATGCGGTACCAAGAAATTTTTTTTGCAGCGCGAATCGAAATTTTCTTACAATCGAGCGGCATCGGCGAGAATCCGAGCTGCGGCTCCGGTATTATTTGACCTTCCGGCGTGGTCTCCTTCCACGTGAAGTCGTGCTTGTTCGTGGTCACGTCCTGCATCGGGCCTCGACCCAGTAGCTGCTTGTCGCACGGCACGATCGGCTGTTCCCTCTCGACGCACCAATTACCCAAATAGCTCAGCTGTGGAAACGAAATTACACCGATAAAGCTCGAGTAATGACGAGTCCATATTCGATTCGAAAAGTTTTGCGCAACACCCAGGGAGAAAAATTTTTCTCGAGCCAGCAAAATGTACATTTCTGTACTCCCAAAACGATACGTTGACAGTTCAATATCAATTTCAATATCTGTTCATCAAGTTCATCTTAAAAAATATTATTTTGGCAATATAGAAATTTACAAAATTTTGTTCAGTCTGTTTTTTCCTCATCGTTTACTTTATTAGTAGTGTGATTCTCGAAGGCACCGGGCGCCACGGTGAGATTGTCGACTGGCTTAACGCATTCGCTGGCGTCTCCATCGCAGCCGAAGTAACTCAGCCCGTAGGTGGTGTTGTCGTCGAAGCAGCACTTGGCGTTCAGAATGTTGGGATTGTCAGGGGCGATGATCGGCTTCTCTGGGTCCTGAGAGGTGGGCCAGTAGCTGAGCCCGTAGGTAGTGCAGGATTCGATTGGTTGGCTCGGTGGGCAGTACTGGTTCTTCTCCTTCCAAGGTGCCTCAACCTGTCACAGAAAATTCTACATTAGAAAACATTTTCTTTTGTGTGGTCTCACAAAACAAAGTATACTTTTTGGAGTGGCAAAACTAACTTTGTATAACTTTTAACAATTTTAAATTACCGGTTCAACCTCCGTGGGCCAATAACTCAATTTGTAGGTAGTGCAGCCTTCCATCGGCACGTCGGCCTTGTTGTAGAGCCGCACCGGAGCGAAGGACTGAACTGGTTCCGTGCAGTTTGATGGGTAGAAACTCATTTTGTACGTTGTGTCATCTAGAAAGATGAAAAGTATGAATTTCATTTTCGATTTTCTTTGAAATATTCCTACCGTCGAATGCGTCGCAGGCGTTGTAAATGTTCCCAGATGGTTTTATGGGCTCCGGAGGTTTGGTCACCTTCCAGGCGAAGTCGTGTTTCTGTGTGGTCACATCTTGGATTGGCCCACGACCGAGAAGCTGTTTGTCGCATGGAATTATCGGCTGTTCAGGTTCCACGCACCAGTTGCCCATGTAACTCATCTGAATAAAAAATAATTGAATTAGAAAATAGATTAATTAAATTAATTATTAATTTTTGTTTTACTTTATGCGTTGTTTCATCCGACATTGGCGCGTTGTCAACTGTCAAGCAATCTTTGGGGAGCACTTGTTCCGTCGGGGCGACCGGACAGTCGTAATAAGAGAGTTTGTATGTCGTGTTGTCATCGAGGGGCACGTCGGGTTTCCAGTAGTACTGAAAAATAATCAATGTTAGTTTTTCCTCACATTTCACTCTCTAAACGTACCTTGACAGGTGCGAACGATTTTGGAACTTCTGGTTGAATGTATTTCTGAAATTATCAATTTATTATCATTATTTATATAACTACATTTTATGATTATTAGTTTTACATACGTAAGCAACATTTTGCTGGGAACAACAGCAACAGCAATTGCAACATTCATCGTGTCCTAACTAATAAGAATTTTAAATATTTCTTATCATCTGATCATGATTTTTATCGTAGGAAATTACAACTCACGCGAAATTTGTTCGATGCTTCGATAGTGGATGGTGGTTGTTCTCGTGGGTATCTAAATTATCGGAATGCATTTACAAATTAACCTCCAACTCAGAATATAATTTTTCTACAACGTTAAAGAGACTTACGGCTCCGCCGGACAAATTTGCATGATTACTTTTTCGCTCGGATAAACGATAGAAAAAAATATTTCGCGAATCGACTGTTATAAAATTTTGATTCAATCCAACGCTGGAGACTATCTACACCCGACGATCGATAAATCTGAAGTGATACAGATGTCGCATCGATAAAATAACAACAAACAATTAACAAAAGATTACTCAATGTTTATTCGTCAACCTAACAGTGTATAATGACCGACTCACAGGGAGTCGCGTAAAAAAAGCAAATACGTACTAAAACGTCATCTTAAATTAAACGAGATTTAATCTCAATCCTAAATCTCATCGCTAGCTTAAAAACTACTCGGTAACAACTCGAGTGCGATCGACAGTTCGTTTCGTCGAATCGCCTAATCAATTTTACACAATTTATAAAATACAATATTTATAAGATACAATACATAAGATATTAAAGCGACTATTTTTAAACGGTAACAGTTCGTATGTACAAGGAATTCTCAAGCCAGCGTCAATCCGAATCGTTGAGCCAGCTGGGGCGTGTGAGTGGTCGCTACCGCGAGCAAGAGCGGTATGTCGGCTGCGTCCAAATCCAGAGCGTTCGTCAGGCTGTCGATGCTGGCTTCGCATACCTCCGACGCCATCAGCATCTCGGCTAGCGCCTCGCTCCTCAAAAACATCTCGCGCAATTTCCCCTCCAAAATTTCCACGCACTGTAAACAAAATAAACGTTGAAAAAGGAAACGTAACGAAATTGAAATTTCATGCGCGCTAATCGACCACAAATCACGCAGATAAAGTCGCCCATAAATTACAAGTCGCTCGATTTCGATGGAAAAAGCCGTCCCCCTCGAGACGTGATTTGATAACACGTTGCACAACCGAGCACGGGATCGTCTATTCGTCATCCCCCCTCGTTCTTTCATTCAAACGCTCGCTCGCTCATTCGCTTCACCCGTCAAATCGATTAAGCGTCATTTGGAATTTGAGCCTCACGAGAGGCTTTATCAGTTCCGTGAATTGAGAGAAAATTCGTGTTTTGAAACTTGAGTGAAACTCGACAGGCGCTTATTGATTCGACGTTTCCTCATCTTTACGTTTATCTAATACGAAAAAATCGATACGTTCTGACCAAAAACAAAAAAAAAAAATAAAACTCGAGCGAGTTTCGAGATTCTTACATAGCTAGCTGAATGATATTTCCTCCAAACGTAGCTGAAGGCTTCTAACATGTTAGCGACCAATCGCGACATGCCAACGGTCAGCGGAGGATTTTGCGACGGTGAGTTGCTCGACAAAATGCCGACGTGCCAACTGTCCAAATCACCTAATACGCAAAGCGCTTCTGTTACGGGTTGATCGATCGTTGGGAACCTCGCCTCGGCCCTAACTTCCTCCCTCAGAAACCACCACCAATTTTTCTCTGGCTCCGTCTCAGTCGTTTCCACGCATTTTCTTCGTCTCTTGCGCTTGCTCTTTACCAGGCCCTGCACTACCAGGCCCCAAGTGTAACCCTGAACACTCGAATTAGTTGGCTCAGTCGACACTTTGTTCCTTATCAGAGTTTTGGTGTAACCAGCCTCCTCGATTACCTCGAGCTCCGATGTGATCTTTTTCGACCTAAAACAATATAAGAATAATAAATCTTGAATCAGAAATTTAACAAATTTTCAAGATAGCCTACTTTGGCATTGGCAACTCGACGATACTATTAGCGTCCATTAAGGCCTCCAAACTGTTCGAGCGAGATATTCGAGTCGGTCGCTCATTGATCGCGCACGTACGCAAAACTTCCGTGGCGTTGGTCGGTGTCTCGAGAAGTTGCTTGCTACTGTCGTAATTGTTAGACGATGCGGAGCCTTGGCCGTTGCATTTGAGACAGTAACCGAAGGAACGAGTGCTCATGTTGGCCGCTGCACCCGGCGAAGGCTGCATGTTCTTCGAAGACTCCGGAAAATTCCTCTGAATAATTTTTCGCAGAACGCCCTCGGGAAGCTGAGCAGACGTACTCGGCACCCTCGTGAACATGTAGGAGCATTGACAGGTGTGATTGGACCTCAGCCTGGACAGCGATTTCGAATACTTGTCTTCGTCACCCAACATGAAGTACACCTGAGCTTCTTTGTTGACGGAGAAAGAATTCCGATCGTACGGGTCCATCAGGCCTTCCGGTAAATCCGCGTATAACTTTGCGTCGCGGTTACTCGCGTTATTTGGATCCGATGGCTCTAATTTGTTCAACGAGAACGATTCGTCCGCGCCTGGTTCGCAAAACTTCTTCTCTAACTTTGACGTCGAATCAGCGTCGTCCACTAATATTTTTACTTTGCTAGGAATACAATTCTTGTCTTCTGTTTCAGTTTCCCCCGACGACTTTTCTAGAAATCTCTCGCTGAAAGTTTTCGAATCGAATTCTTCCTCGATTTTTTCTTTCATGGCAAGTTCACCGAGGTTTGACTTTACGGTAACACTGTGTGTTAATGACCGTTTTGGTAACGATTCGGAGACACGTGGCCGTTGCAACGAATAATCCATGGATATGTGCCTGTCGTTTGAGTTCCCATTACCGTTTTGTTTCGATGTTCGTTGAGTCGGCGTCGACGTGATGATGTTATCCACATTTTGACGGGCTTGTAAGAACAAGTATGGATTGTTGATACGTGCTCGTTCGTAAACGCTTACTGCTTCCAGTAGATCGTTCTCGCTAGAACAGCGACTTTCGATTTGCTTACGCACTACTCCACTGCGTATGAAATAAGTCAGAAATGTCAGCACCGAATTTATCATTTCCAACTTCTGCGGATCGCCGGTTATCACTGTGTGAGCGACCTTCACTGGGTTACCTAAAGCTCCGCAAAGATCTCCGAGCTGCGCCCATAAGGGATTGCATGGATACCATCTTCCCAAATTTTCAAGCTGGAATTTCATTCCATTATTCTTTGTTCATGTAAAAATGCCAGAGCTAATTATCTTTATTTTACCATTTGCCGGTCGTGAAGAGGTAGCACCGTGTAAACCCAACCGAGATGATACGTCAACACAGCTGTCACAATTGTACTGAGGAAACTGAAAATATACGAAAGATTAATTTAACAATTCAAACAATTTTAACAATATAAACAATTTGAAAAAATATTTTGGCGGTACTCACAAATTTGTTGATTTCGTATCGCAAAGATCAACAAGTTCGCACATTTGCTGCAAGCATTGTTCGAGAGAATGCATCTTCTGCTCTTTAGTATTGACGGAATTCAATAAAATATCGTGCCAAAGCAAAGGCGCTGGTTTGTCCGTTACCATTAGCGTTTCTAATAGCGACAGTACAATACGAAAAGACGCTCTGTACATTCTCTCAGCCAAAACGAATCCTTTGCGATTGGTATGACAATTGTTATCGGAAATTTCGATGCAAAAATATCGCAGGCGATCTAACATTCCTTCTAACAATCCCATATGTTCCAAAAGTCTCTTCTCGACCTTTCTACAAATGACCTTTGGATTAATTCACTTGATACGCACTTTTTACGCAAATAGTTTAGGTTCGACTAGATTTAATTACCCTTCCTCGTCGCGAGTCAGTCCAACGAGCATTGCCAAGCCCAGTCTCGTTTTATGACGTTTGTCACGAGTTTCGTTTCCGTTTTCGCTCCATTGCATGCCGAATGCGTCGTCGGAGTCGCAACGAGTCAGTGACGTCGACATCGCCCTTAACCATCTCCTCCGCAAGCTTGACAGACTGCCGATGTTCGATGACGAACTATTGCTACTCTCCAGCGACTGCGAGCCTAAAATTATCATTCAACATTATAAGCAAATTCTAACACATTTAACATTCTACTTCATTCTTATGAAACAAATTTCAATCGAACAACATTCAATTTGAGAATGGGCTCAGTGCCAGCGAGAGCATGTGATACAAACGTCTGTTTATCCCATTAATTTTAGGAAAAATCTTCCGCAAACAAACTCACTTCCTAGAGGTGGCGGTATCTCGATGTCCCATCCACTACCGTTGCTAGAGCAAGTGGAGCTTTTTCTCGGACCGGTCGTTAGCTCATTAGGTGTGAGGTTCCCCGAACTCGGTCTTGACACTGGAAAACAAAATCACGACTTTTGTATGTTCGTTTTCATTTATCAAGCGGGCGCAATTAGCGAAAATCGGTCAATCAAATAAACTGCAGCGCATTAGCGCTCGTGACGCAACGCGAGCAAGAAATCACGCGCCTCGTTAGTATCTGCGTCTCGTGCTCTATGTCGTACTTGTTAGATAACAACACTCGATATCAATAACCTCTGAGGTAACGAGAGTTTTCGATATCGGAAACGATAAATCCTCGAGGATTCCTCACGCTAATCGTTACGGACCATACTCACAGTGGGAACGAATACTGATGGTGCTGGAGTTAGCATCGACGTTTAACGATTTTCCTAAAGCCTCATCCGAGTTGCTTTCGCTGCGAATCATAACAACAAATGAGTCCGAGGAAACAACCAGCGGAATAATAATAATTAATAATAATAATTATATAAATAATTACCAAATTATGTAAGTTTAGTAATTATATAAATAATACACAAAATATTATATATCAATATAATTATTATATTATAATTATTATTATTTTTTGATAATTTTAATAATGGATTTCACTCACCTTTGTCTGCACACATTGTGCTCCGTTGCGGGGAAGACTTTCGTGCACATAAGGCATGGTGGCGAGTTCATTGAATGCACCTTGAATCGGAATGAATATATGTCATTGCGCAACTCTCACTACTGATAAATTTATTTGTCTTACCTTGAATGAGGGCCCTCTGAACGTCATCGCCACTGTACCGAACACCATTTCGCTCAATAGAGAAACGTCATCCTCCACTGTTTTACCCAGCTGAAAATTTTCGCTACATCGTAATATATAAAATTGTTTGAAAAAAAAAACCAAAAGAATATATACATTCATTTTAGAAAATAGTACAGTAAATTTTTCTCTAATTGTTAGTGTATAAAGAATGAATGAAGACCGAGAAATTAAAGCAGGAAAGTGTGCGTGATTTTCAGAGCAGGATAAAACTTTTACCTCGGATTCTCGGAAATTTGAGTTTAGTGAGCCGTTACTTTTCGTATCCGTTTCGCTTTTTCGCGCCTCGCATGTCGATTTCCTGCGACATCGATGCTTCTCCAACGTGACCGAATCGAAGAGTAGCTTCTTCCCTCGCCATTCACACTCGCGAAAAAGCAAGATGCGTACCCGATCCGCACCCACGCATAGCGTGTTGTATCTAAAAAAAATAGTACTTCATAAACAACAATCTTAACCTTAAATGATCTTCAATCCAATAAAAATCAAACCGTGTAAATTTAAGAAAATAAATAAAATACGAGTTTCGTTACGAGCGCGGAGACACTTTCGATAAAAAGTTGAGCAAAAAATCAGAGGGTAGGGTACGAGATGATAAAACTGCGCATTATAAATACAGATTACATTCGCATCATTTTTTTCTTACAAAGAAAATATTGCGAATATTTCGAGTGTTTGTCGAGATTTCCTCTGCAACGATCGAAAAAGATCGATATCTAGAAAAATAAGATTTTTTTTTTTGCACATATCGGTCGCATCTAACGGCACGCGCGTATTCAGACGCAATGGCTGTGCGTGAGAGAGAAAGAGAAAAAGAGAGGGGGGAGGGGGGAGAGAAAGAGAAACCATAACCGACGCGAGAACCTGTGCCAACGACAACCAACCCATTCTCGTTGTAGTAGGTTAGGATTCTCCGAAACCATGTCGACATTCCCCTATGCTTTTTCTCAAAATCAAAATTTCTAGCCATTTTTTTTTTTCATTCGCAAGAATAAAACAGAAAAACGTATCATGGCTGTACCACGTGAAGTGAGTCGGCGATGCGTTTCGATACATTTCGATAATTCAAGAATGAAATCGATGGGTCAATCAAGGCCAGGTCCTCACCTATCATCATCAGCTGTTCCGTCGTTGACGTTCCGGCGCTCGTCGTCGCATTTAAAAACCTTCCTCGACGGCAGCAGCTTGCGGATCAGTGACATCGTACCCTCGACGACGTCCCACTAAAATTCGCCCATTGTACACGCGCACGTAGTAATTTATAGTCAATCATTATCGCCGCCACGAAACGCGTACACCATCATACACGAGCTCACCCGTAAACACGCACTCCCCGCTCGTGTTCGCGTATGTAACACACGCATATAACGCGGTTATATACGTACGAGTATATATATATATAAACCAGAACTGTAAATAAAGTCACGTGCGACGTGGTCATATGACCCGCCGCCGAGATAATAATGCGCTGGCCGACTGACGTCGAACGTCAAGACACCGCTTTCCGTCTCTCTCTCTCTCGTTCCTAATTCCCTCTCCGGTAGTGAGCTCTCGCCCAGTCCCAACGATTTCCGGTATCGAACGCGCGATAACGATCGACGATGCGTTAGATATTTGTCACAAAACTCTACGATCGATCGAGAGACCGCCGCCCGTGCCCGCTCGATCACCTTTCAACGAATCGGCAAACGGAGAGGAATGAAAAAAAAGTTCGCCAACTGTCGAAGAAGGGGTTGACCGATTGGCCGACAGATGACGCTAAACGCGACTCTGAGGTGTCACGTGCTCGCTGTTTTATCGGCCGAATGATAAAAGAATTTTTGTTCCCTCTTGAAAATAATAGTGTATTATTTATTGGTACAAACACGGATAATCGTGTCAAAATTTGCATAATTCTTCTCGCGTGACTCTGAGTACATACCGAAAAAAGCGTTATGATTGATTAAGAGACAGGCATTTTCGGATAAATCAAAAATTAAATTTTTAACTGTTTCTGGAAGTGGTGCATTGTTGACTAACCACTTTTAACTTGACAGAATTAATAAACGGACGAAAATAAAATGCTCGAAAAAAAGCGATTGAACGCAATATCCTGTGATAATCGTCATTTGTCATTCAGAAAATAAAGAAAAAAGGAAAAATCGTAACATCTGGCAATTTGTTTGAACCGATTGCTGCCCAATGTTTTATCATCATCTGTAAATATCAGTAAAAGAGAGAGAACGAATGGAAAATAATAGCTCGTCACGAGTCTGGTTGTCACATGCCGCTCACGGGATTAAAACTTGTTTATCGAAGTGCGACGTATCGGTACGTCGATATCCATTCTGGTATCTTTGAACTTGTCCTTTTGATCGTTTTTATCAATCGATTTGTATCCCTCGAATGCACTTCTTATGAGATTCCTACTGACTTCAGGAAAATACACCGGAAACTCGATGTTGAAATGCAGAATTAAATTACCTCTCGAGTATCGGTCATTAGGGTATGGCATTCCTTCGTCGATAATTATTTTCTCGTAACCTGGACTATTGTGAAATAGAATATTTAAGATATGAAGGGAAATGAAAGAAATTATAAAATATGATTTACGATATTATGTCCGTTAGCATGATTTGCAGTTTTCTATCATCGATCGTGTTGATAGTAATCGATGTTCCGATCAGTGCTTCCCTCAAGTAGATATCGATATTTGTATGCAAATCGAC
The DNA here is from genome assembly GCA_003055095.1 of Goniozus legneri. Lineage (NCBI taxonomy): Eukaryota > Metazoa > Arthropoda > Insecta > Hymenoptera > Bethylidae > Goniozus > Goniozus legneri. The sequence goes on along the minus strand of NCVS01003932.1, from coordinate 112,632 downwards.
ACCTTCACGCCAGAATTTCTCGTCCTTCTTGTCCGTTACAACGAACACGATGTCAGCTATTTTTTTTATAAAAATTTGCATTATGCTGGTTGTAAGGTCGTAATATTTCGTCTATTCACACTTTACCGGGAATACTCTTCGGATCGACGTCTCCCTTCTCCGGGAACACGAATCGTGCACCAGCGGAAATTCCCGGTTTTATTGGTATTGTCAGAATCTCGTCGATTTCCTCGACAACATCATTTTCGTGCTTCACGTTCTTGCGAATTTTCATCTTCTTCACTCCACCGAAGAAAATCTATATTATCACTGCGATTTCACTCGCCATTGTTGTAGGTTATATTTAGAACCCCCTGAAGTTGTAACTTCGTTAAAAGTGTATTACCAACCGGTAAAAAATTTAGAAAAATCGAATGTTTTGCGATTATATGTTGGCATCGAATTTCTTAGTTTAGTGTAACGGACAAATATAAAAAAAAGTAAACAGTACCTCTTTTAAGGATAAATACAACTGCTTTTCGATCGGCTCGTTTTTCGACTTGATTTCTTTGTCCGTTGGCAAATTGTATTCCGCTAATCGTTGATAGATCACGTCGCGCAAGTTTGGATAAGGACTATCGGTGCCGAAAAATTCAGTAAACGTTTTCATTGGGTCTCCGTGAAAAACGTAGGGTGGCCAGTATCCGTCAGGAATCGGTACACCCTTTTTGAGACCGTATTCGCCATACTGATCGTAAATCGCTCTTTTCAGCGGGTCCGAGAGGACGTCGTAAGCTTCGGCTATCAACGCGAAAGTTCGTATACTTTTCCGAACTTGTTCCTTTCGCAGCCATGTTTTAGGATGATGACTTATCGCCAACCGTTTGTACCTGATTTTCAGAATATTTTCAAGAATATTTGAGAACTATTCTACAAGGAAAAATTTGAGAGGTACGTTTACTCACGCTTGTTTAATTTCTAAATCGTTAGCGATTCTTGTCAATCCGAGTATTCCGTAATAATCGAGTCCCTTCCTCCCAGCAAGGACTACACTTTCGACAAAAGCCGCCATATTTAGTTTGCGCTAACCCATTACGTCCGACGGTCACGCGTAGCTCGCTTTTCAATTTTTCACCTGCGTAATAACCCAGTTTGAAGAAACAAAAAAAAAATGACGATCGGCCGATCGTTACACGGCAACAATTCTTCGCCTGTTTTTAACAAACTCATACAACTGCGTGCAAGAATAGCTCATATTTTTTCCGTGACTTTCGCAATTATTACCGCGTTTACGACCGCGCTATTGTTAAGTTATCGTTAACAATTAGTTTTATTGAGAAAACGATTCGACGAGGCGAATAATCTTGCACGCGCCCTAAGAATGGAGAATCATGAATTTATAAAGAGCATTATAAAAGAAGGTGAGTTATGTACACATAACCACACTTTCATGATTCGTCGTATGCCATTGCAGATCGTATTTTCTTTGTTAATTATTACGAATAATAGTGAATATTATTGCGAATCGAGACATCTGTGATATCATAAAATTATCCTAAGTAGAGATGATTACACATGAGAGCAACGATCCTTACGATTCGAACTACCCTACTTTACAAAATTTATTTAAGTTTTTGTACTTGAAAGAAACTCAAAAAGAAAACTTCTTTTAGAAAAATGAAGGCACTCGCCAGGTGCGGAATAGTTTCTCTCAAGTGTACAACCGTAAAGAGTTATAATCCGGCCTTCGCGTTCCACTGGTTCTCATCGAAAAATCAAAGCGACCTTAATTAATAAAAATCGATCGACGATTGATAGAATCGGTGGCGAAGGGGGAGGAGAGGGGATGGCTATACCAATAACGAAATAAATTGCGCGGCTGTCGCTCGATAGCCGCCCTGCTGCTTCACGCGTTCGAAAAAAAGGTCAAAGGTCCCTAATGGAAAATCGGAAAATCGTTACCGACCCATCGTCTACACGGTGCAAAATATAAATTCGAACTCGTGTAGTACACGTGGGCGTTTGACCGAAATAACAGACATACCTGTGCACAGATTTCGAGAGCTCGGATTGCGAGGACTTCAAGGAGGTGTACGCCAGTTGGAAAACGAGCAATCTCGAAGACGGTATTCTCCTGCTCACATCCCATTCAGCCACCGCTAAGAAGCAACCGCTGTCGGAGGAAGAACCGTGCTTTGTTATTTTTCGCAAAAACTTGACCGAGAACGACGTTTCGAAAATCGGTGAGTGTCCATAGAATTTGTTTTGTTGTAAATAATAAAAATAGCATTTAAAAAAATATAAATATACAATATTGTTGTTTTTGATATTTTTCGATAAAAATTGGAAATTTGAATCGACAGATTTGAGCGAGAAGGAAAACATATCTCGCAGGAAGTTGATACAAATTGCACCGAAGCCAGCACGCGCTAACAAGCCGAGGGACGGTCAGGCGAGGAGTCGCGAGGTCGCGTCGAATAGCGCACACGTCGCTAAAGGGAAATCCACGGACACCGTTAACGCGAGCGGTCTCAAGCGAAAGATCCCACGTCCCGCCAACGCTTTCATGCTGTTCGCCAACGAGTGGCGTAAGCGACTAGCCGCCGAGAATCCACGCGAGTCCAACAAGGACATCAGTGTCAGGTCGGATTGTTTGTCATGTATCGTTTTCGCTCCGTTCAAAATGTCAAAGAATTTCTGTCCCATTCGCGTATCCAATATATCCGCCGACGCGATAATTTTTCCTCCATTTATCGCTGGAAAATAAAAACTCGATCCGATGTTTATTTGCGCGCGCAAAAATGATACAAATTGTGGAATAATCTATCGATCGTTTTTTTTTTCATTATCCGTGGGCGGATAAGGAGAGTTCTCGTCGAATCTAAGCGAGATTGTAGAATGAACTTTTTTTTACAGGCTGGGCGTTTTATGGAGAAACATGGCGAAAGATCAAAAGGAAAAGTACTTTGCTCTGGCCCGCGAAGTGGACGCCGAGCACAAGAAGAAATATCCCGGTGAGTTCCAACAAGTGGTAGCAGCGCGCGCCCTTGTCTTCCGCATCGCTTTTCAGGCTCATTACATTCATCGAAGTTTATTGGCATGTTCCCAATGGGGTAGAAGCTCGCTTGTGTTTCCGAATGCGCCCCGTCGATGGGATCGAAAGAGGAATTAAGAGCTTCGGCTGGATTGAATTTTGCACTCTTTTGCCTCCTTTTCGACTATTCTCAGCGGGGACTTTTAATTAACGGCGGAAAGGTTTTACGAGTGCGCCGAGACAATTTCAACGCTGACAATGGCCACTCGATGGCGACAGGGAGCTCGAAATCGAGCGATAAGCGAAACCGTCGTAGGATCGATCGATTTTCCGAAAATTATCTGCGAGATCGATTCGAGTTGCCACCCCGAGCGGGTCCGAAAATGTCAAAGTCGGCCGATTACGTAATTCATCGGTAGCATCGATGCGTGCCTATGTAGGCTAATCGTTCGAACGTTAAGGATGCGGCGCAGATTTGCGCATCGCAACGTCGAACGCCTCGCCCCGGCGTATGTTGGTGGGAATGCACGCCCGAAGCGCGATACCAATTTTTCTTCTCTCTCTCTCTCTCCTTTTTTTTTTGTGCGCGCATGGATCGATCTGCTCAGAGAACTAGAGGCGAGTAGGGGGGTGGAAAACGGGGAAGCGTAACGATATTCCCCGGCCGTTCGCGCTCGAACGCAGCCTATCGCTGCCTGGAAACGTGCCATCCGGCGAAAAAATTTTCACGCTGCGAATAACTTTTCGAAACGAACAGCGATTTGTCGACTTCGGAACCGATGAAACTCGTTTAACGAGTAAAGTAAATCGAGAGCGGAAGTACTGAGATATAAAAAAAAAAAAAAAGAGGAACGAATAATCGGCTGGATGAAGATGACTGGAAAAATACGAATAGAAAGCGGACGAAGAAGGGCGCAAGTTTGCGTAGATATCGGTAGGAGCGGGACTAAGAAAGAGCGCGAGCGGCAAGTGTCGTATGCCGATTCACGGACGAGAGGGCGGTGTACCGAGATGTCGAAGCGGATAAAGAGCAAGAGAGAGAGAGAGAGAGAGACAGAAAGTGGGAGCGGGTTGCACGTTGGCGAACGGAGAAATATTCTCGGGTGAGTGACGGCGGCTGGGAAGGTGGGGTAGTGCGAGAGAGACGAGAGAGAGAGAGAGAGACGGAGAGAGCAAGCGAGGGAGGGGGTAGGAGAGAGGGAGGAGACCGGAGGTATTGATTGCGACGCGACTCTAGGAACCTGCCCGATACACGACCACCGTGCTACTCTCTCTCCCTCTCGGCCTCTTTTTCCATCCTCTCTTTCCAACCCGACGGCCAACCTACGCCCCGTGCTCGATCACGCTCGTGTCCGTGAGTTTGAGGGTATTCGCGCCCTACCCCTCCTCGTCCCTCTCTCCCTCCCTCCCTCTCTTTCATCGAGCGACGTCATACCTGCATATCCCCGGATATACGCAACGCGTTCGCGCGCTACTTTCTTGCGGCTTTCCCGCAGGGCATCACCTTTTACCTCCCATCGTCTTGGGATTTTCTTGATTTTCCTCTTTTTTTCCCCTCCCTCTCGATCGAATCGATCTAGCTCCGCTTTAAGCTTCGGAATTATGGAAATTCTTTTATTTCTCCTCTCTTTTACTTTTATCGGTACATATCGGACTCGTGCTTCGCGCTGCGTCGAGGGTATCGATATTCGCATGGGGCTTGTGTTCTCTCCCTTCTCTTTCTTTTTTTTTT
>NCVS01003932.1:6585-104169 GCA_003055095.1 Goniozus legneri | reverse complement strand
CCAGCGCGCCAATTTTTCCCACAACTCCCGGGAAAATTTTTGCGCTCTCGCGTACGCGCGAAATGTTCGCGTTCGATTCCGCTCGAAATTTCGGGAGGAGAACCGCGGAAACAATTTCACCGATTCCCGCGCTCGTATATCGGCATTCCCCGGAATCCGCACGGAACTCTCGAGAATTCGCGAGCTTTCAATCTGTCAACGGGAATCGCGAGCGATATCTCACTCTTTCGATTCCGCGTAGAGAGGGGCAGGAGAATTCCGAGAAATGAAAAACCCGAGGGGGAAATTGCTTCCCCGCGGTAAATCGGAAATTCGCGCCAGGAGAATCCGTCTCTCGTGAGATATCGAACATTCGAAAACCGCTCGAGTTCCGCGCAACGAGTCCGCGAATTTTCCCTGCACTGGAAAAAACAAAAAATGTTGAACCAATTGAATATGCAATCGTGTACTGCCAAGAGGATATTTTTTTCGAGTGGAACAAAAATCCGAGTAAAAATTCATCAAACTGTCAGAATGCGTATTCAATTGGTTCGACAAAATTTTTTCCCAGTGCACGATCTTCGTATTTCGCTTCCTGGAAAACGATCTCGTTTTAATAAATACGCGAGATATTCTACTGCGCTGAAATTCGATAACGTCTCTTAATGCTTAATTTCCAATTATCGGGAGACGATATCGCCGTGGAAACTTCTGAATGACGTAGCGAGAGGAAGTAAGTGTGGCTGAGAGGGAGAGATAGAGAGAGAGAGAGAGAGAGAGAGACGCGGGGAGAATGAACCCTGAGATTCTTCGACTCGCGGGACTTCCGACGATCCCCCACTGGGTCGGCGCGCCGGGCGTCGATCGAATTTGGCCCCTGCTCCACTCCCGCTACGCTATACCTCTGTTTACGAGCCTCTATCTCGCGAGAATTCAACGACACGAGGAATTCGCGCCCAAGAAAAACTCGCGATCGAACACGCTCATCTTCTTGCCTGTTAACCCTCGGACAGCCGGTCTTCAGGGTCTGCAATTCTTGATGAAAAGAAACCCCACCAAAAATTTGTTTCAATTTTGATTTAATTTGACAAAACTCTTCGCGGAATAACAGTTGCCATTAAATCGATATGAAAAACATGTTTCGCATATAAACTTTGTTTTGAAAGAATTTTAAATTCAAATCATCTCATCCCGAAATTAATGATCTCTTTATCGATTGAATTCGATCGTTTTTTATGACACACTTCTTGAAAATTGTTCCTTCAATTTTTAAATAGTATACATAAAAAGTTTCAAATTTAGTTTAAAACTAAAAGTAGCCGGCTGTCTAAGAGTTAGTCATCGAGTTGCTAATTTTCGGAATGGAAAGGCGAAGAAGAATATTAATTGAGGATGCCTGACCAGGACATAGACGCGATCACGCGAGGACAGCATCGGGATGGATTGCTGCAACTACGTGGAGCCGTACGCAGCGGGCGGTCACTTCTATCAGCAGCAGCACTACGGCTGCTACGACGGTGCCGCTGCCGGCTACGCCGGTTACGAGCCGGGCGCACCGATCGTCGCCCCGACGATCGACGCCGGTCTTCGTTACAACGCTCTGCCTAGCGCGTATCCCGCAGGTACATCGAGAGCCAATAACAAAACTCCCCACCGATTCTCCCGCCTCCATTATATCCCGTTACGCCGATAATTATCGCATATAACCTAGGATCGATCGTAGCTTTAATTAGGTTAAAATAACCCGACTCCCCATCGATCCCTCCGTTACCGAGAGTTTCCCCACGCACACAAACACTTCATATTCGCTCGAAAATGGTGAAAAAAAATCCAAAGCAGTTGAAAATACTCGTCATCTCTCAATACTTTACGTAGCTGGTAATCTACTTCTACTTTCGTGCTGCCCAAAACTCTGTCGAGTTTTTTGACTAATGCAGTTTAGTTTGTTCCACAAAATCGATTTACTAGTTCCGTTTCACTCAATAGAAGTTGGACCTACACTGAGAGTAAAAAAATAATGCTTAGGATAAAATCATTGTTTTCAATTAAAACAAATATTTGGTTGAATTTACGCATGTAAATTTTAATTTTTATCTTTAGTGTGAATCTCCGGTTCCTATAACTGTAAATTGCATCGCATGAATTTGATTGGACAAAAAAATTAATGAAAATTATTTCGAACCAGATTACGTATACAACCCGAAAGAGGCGAGACTGCGCAAGGCGATGCGGGATCAGAGTCGAGAGTTGTCGAGACGATCGGTGCTTCAGAGTGGAGTGGCCAACGGTAGGATCAATCAAGCCGGTTATCAGGAGCATCGTCTGCGATACGGCTCGCCGTCGGCGAGTCCCTTGAACGCGGATCATCGGGAGCCAAGCTGGTCCTATCATCAGCGCAAGCAGATTTTATCGCCGAGATCTGGACGTCAGGATTGGTACGAGAACGTCGAGCAGGATCATTCGATCGACAGGCTGCAGGCGATGGGCCATCAGCGCGGTTACGAGAAATCCGCCAAAATCATCCCCCAGTCGATCGATTGCACCGGATACGTCCCGAACGCGGCCACCTACTCTGCCGATTTCGTCGTCTCGCGCGAGAGGGATTACAGGCAGCAGGATTTCGAAGGACAGAAATGGCACCCTTACCAGGTGCCTCGAGAATAATTTATTCGCTTGAGTCGCAATCGCATAAAAATGTTCACTTTGTAATATACTCCTCAAAAAATTGAAGAGAGTTTGAAATGATCAAATTCGATCGATCATTTTAAACTCTGAATTTTTCTCTTCAACCTAGCCAATTTGATTCTAATCTGAATTATAATTGTATGAAAATGACGAGTGATTTTGAAGAGTATATATTATCTACTGTACTTATAGTACTTCACGTACAGTTTTTGTGACCTTCTATAACCATACTTTCAGAAATGTCTGAGTCTAATTTTAAATTGTTTTCACAGAACGGCAATCCAATCCCGAATACGCAGATCGGTATGATGCATTCCAGCATGCCGAATCCGAACCACCATCAGCACGGACCTTGGAATCAATTCTTTCACGGAGGTCTACCACGTGAGTTCTAACAACGCGTGTAATTTTTCTAAATCATATTACAAAATTTGCTCCTTGCAGACGCCAGCAACGTAACGAAAAATAACGCCGCTCGCGGACCGCGTCATGCTGTATTCGTCAGAGATCGACTCCCGAATCGCCATTGCGGTTACTCCAGCGAATCCTCAAAACTCACTTACGGAGCAGGAAAACTCGAGATGCTAGAAAACGCGCGCGACGCCTACCACGCGCCGTCGGATCTTCAGGTTTGAGATCCGATTTTACAGAAAAAGAATGAAAGAAATGAATGAAACATTTTGTACGATTGCAACATAAAGCTAAACTGTTTAGTTAACAATTTTGTAAATAAATTTGTTTTTAAATTTCCATATATTTTTAGATGCGACTGATGAACTCGCAAATGAACCCCCAGGTTGAATCTTCATCCGGCGCGATGTTGAACCGCGAGGAGAACGAGAACGTCAGATGGGAATCGAGCAACGTCGTTCCCAACGAGATGCCGCTAGACAAACTCGGCGATTCGTCCTCGGTGAGTGATCCGGCTGGAGAACGAACCCATTCGATGGTACCGTTGCCTATTAGCGCTCGCTCGGAGGAAAGTCGAGGAGAAAAATGCGTTAACTGGTTTGTCAAACAGGAGAGCAGAGATCGCGGGAGTCGACATCGGGTCATCGAGCAGCAGCAACAGCAGCGTCATCAGGAATCGAAACCGGCGAATCGTCCGGTGAGCCTCCAGCCGCTACCGGGTTTCCATCAGGCCTTCGGCAGCACCGAGATCGGCAGGTTCTCGCGCTCCGAGTACTTCGTCAACATGGTGACCGGCGACGGAGTCGTCGGCGAGAAGCTCGCCACGGACGAGTCCGGCTCGGTGAGTAACCAGCCGATAACGGAGCCGGTGAGCGGGAACGAGGACGACGTCGCGACACCGTCCACGGGCTACCCGGAGCAGACCGGCGAACTCGAGGAGTCCGATTTCACCTACCAGAATGCCACGCCCACCTGGCACAGTCCGCACGTGTCCGTCACTGGCGAAAACTAGACCCTCAGTGCGAGAATGCCAAACAAAAAAAAACTCACGCTTACTCGATTTTTTTGTGATATCGTTATACCATCGTTAGGGATTATTTAGTCGACGTTCCGTTTTCTCTCTCTTTATCTCTGTCTCTCTCTCGGTCATGAAATCAAAATACGAATCAAAAACCGACGCTGATAGATGTCGAACGGGATTTGCGAAAAGAGAGCGAAGCGAGCAAAAGAGAGAGGTGTGGTGTGTTGAGAAGCGAGAGCGAGGTGCTGTCTGACTGTTGTGTTTGTGAGAGTTCTAGTAACGAATTAACGATTATATCCAACGGATTGTTATCGCGAATGATTGTATATCGACTTATTCCGATCGACGCGGGGACCACGCGTCGGTCATTCTCTTCGAAAAAAAATGTAGCTGTAGCCGCGAGTATCAAATTATCGCGGATCGTAATATCGCATTTAAGATAACAGAAAAAAAATGGCCAAAGGCGAACACCGCCGTAAACACGTATAAAAACAAAAAACTAAAAAATCAAACGGCGAAACTTCGTTAGAATAGGTAGAGAAAAATTATATGTGATTCGAATAGTAAGTGCGACGATCGCGTGATACGTAGATGAAGATATAATTATACGATAAGCCAGAATAACCGATTAAAAACCGTCTTCGTTCCTCGTTTGACGTTCGTAGTTTTAATCGTTTATGGCCGTAAACAGCACGATTAGAACGGTCGAACCCGCGAAACTGATGATCGCTTCTCGATTTCGGCCAACTCCGAAGCGAAAACGCGCGAAGTGCTGGTCGTTTTATCAAACCGCGTCGCGCGCAATGTTGTCTTTCATTTTGAACAGAGGGATGTCAAATCGAACGCTCGGTTCGCGAGACTCAAAATTCCTATGATTTAACGACATTTAATGTAAAAAGAAGGAAGGACGCGCTAACGATCGTGATGATAATCTATAAGAATTAGTCCCGCTCGCGTAAATCTTTGTGAACGTAGGAAGAGAGCGAGAAGCCGACGGATAGAGACGCGCGTAGTTCCGCCTTTAGGTATTTCGTTGATCGATCGGAGCGTCATCACCCTGTTAACCTTCGATGGGACCAAATTATTTAAAGAAAAAGAAAGAAAAAATGGAAACATAATCAAACGAAAAGTTCTCGTTTAGCGTTCACCGTCGCGCTTTAATCTCCTACGTACTTGTCGCATCGAGTCCTTTCTCTCATTCTGCTCGAGTATTCTTCATTCACCTTTTCAACGAGCTCCTCGACGATTTTCGAGTTCGTAGTCTTTATTAGACCAATCGTAGGTAACACCGTAGCGACTGCATTGATTTTCGGTTCGACGAAAACGATCTAGCCGATCGCAATGTACTTAGATTTTATAACGAATCTTCGTTCTTTTTTGAAACGTACCAATGTATTGTAAAATCGACAAACGAGACGGAGGTGAGACTATCCTCGATCAGCGTGACGAGAAAATAAATTGTGGCAGTGTGAAAAAGAATAAGAAAGAGTCAAGAAGTGAAAAGAACAATTGTACCGTTTTGACTGATCTTTATTTATTTACCCAGATATTCACGGATACCTATTCGCCCGCTCCGACGCTCCTTCCCGTCTCTCCATCCTCGCATGCGATCCTCGGGAATTCCGCAGCTCGACATTTCCGACAGACGTTCCTCGATGACCGACGGGATCTGGAATCGAGTTATCGATGTCTCCACTCTGGCCAGTCACTAACTAACCCGGTAGGTCCGAAATTAAAACCGATTCACAACTCCTATGAGTAGCTAAACTGTAACAGCTGATTTGCTGTCAGTTGTATTCGAGATGTTACAAAATTTTTTGCAAACACTGACGTTAAAATACCGTCAGAGCGAGTGCGGAGTGACGTACGGTTACCACCCGGACGACGATGACTGGCCCCATCGATCGTACCTGCACGGATTTCTACGACGTCACGAGGAGGATTACGCGGTCTACAAACCGATCCGCAACGAGTTCGCGATGACACTCCGGTCTGCGACGGAGCGCGAGGACTCTCGAATCGAGGAGATCCAACGGAAGCCCGTACAAGATCAGTAACACCGTAGTGGTAATTTTTTTCGGACGGGAACAGCCCCGGCGAGTCATCAGAGAATAGGAGATAAGGGAATGGGCTTTTAGGGGCACGCGCGGCCATCTTTCTCGCGTTTCTTTTTTGCTCCTACGAGTATCTGTTAATTTTTACGAGCGTGGGTGCGCCGCGCGGCTCCGTTCAAACACGATCACGCCTACCGCGTCGCGCGGACGGAAGAGAGAGAAGGGAATAACGAGAGGCAAGATTTTCGGCTACCTATAATAGCGCCGGGTGGATATAAACACACGCGGTATCGTAAAAACATCGCTCGATCTTCGTGAAAGAAGAAGGGAAGCTCGCGAGCGAGTAAAAATTTTTATTGCACCCTGCCACTGTTTTACCGCGCCGCGCTCGCGTTATCGCCGATATAAAATTGTACAACTCTGTCTCTCCCTCTCTCTCTCTCTCTCTCTCTCTCTCTACCTCAGTTCGGGATCGCGGCGATGGCGTCACTGGCCCTCCACAAAACTGTACGACGAATAAAACATTTTTCGCTTAATCTCCTGTCTGTGTTTCCGCACTTTTTTTGCTCGCTCGGTGAGACGACTCGAGGAGAGGATCGGCACGGAGATCTCGCGGCGAGTTCGCGGACGAAATTACTAGCACAAATAGCTTTCGCTGCACGAGGTCCCGAAAAAAAGGCCGTGCGCGGGGCAAACACGGCACAGACGCAACCTCGGTCCTGCTCAAACATCCCCCTCTTCGTTCTCCATCGCGCGTAGCCCGGTCGTAAAAATTTTTCGTGTTGATTTTTGTCATTTGACTGGAGAAGAAAGGATCGGGCGTGCGCTCGCCCGCTCGCTAGCTCGAAAAAAAAAAGGAAACCGAGGAAGATACATATCTCGTTTTTGAATTCGAGAAAACGAATCGAAAGAATACGAAGGAAATGAAAAATCGAGCCGACAGAGTGAGACGTGATCAGGGCAGACAGCGAGGGTGGATAACACCCATTTTCAAAACAACTGGATGAAATGCAAATAAACGTGTCGAAGTCGACGAAGACGGTTCGCCAGGTCCCAGCGCGAGTCGCGAGAAGATCAGCGAGAGATGAGATCGTTCACCTTCTAGAGAAAGGAACAGGAAGGTTCTGGCTCACCGTAAGAGAAAGAAACTGGATGAAAAATATTGTTCGAGCCGACGGAGAAAGCTCACTAGGTTCCAATGCGAGTCGAGAGCAAGAAGATCAGCGAGAGTTAGCTCAATTTTTAGAGAAAGGAGCAGGAAGGATTCTAGCTCACCGGAAGAGAAAAAAAAATCGTGTCGAGGCCGACGGAGAAGACGTACGGCGTCGGCGAGCTAGGCTCACTGCGCGAACTAGGTCCCATCGGCGAGTCGCAGGAAAATCAGCGAGGGAGGAGAGCACCGATTGGCTCGGCGAGTCCGGGGGGCGTTACCGAGCGTACCTGGCGAGGCAGCCAATCGTCGAGGGACTTACCGAGCGACGCCATTCTCGGTTCTCACCTGCCCCTAACCGGCTAATTAGCACCTGCGGTGTAACGCGGCACGAAAAAGGGAACGACCCACCTCTCCGTCGTCTCGGCGACTCGGCTAGTCCTCGTACGCGATCTCTTCTCTTTCCCCACACTCGCGACGGGACGACAGTGACGCGCAGTACCTTCGCCATCGGAGGAGTGTGAAATATCGCGACCAAGTGTTACGAGTAGCCCGTGAGAGAGCAACCGCGTCTCTCCTTTTTCCCGCGTTTTTCCTCTCGCGAGCGAGGGGCTCACCCACCGCCCACCGGAAGTCCGCGCGAGCGCCTACTACGCCGCGTCCGATTACCGATAAGAGAAGAGACGCGATCGGCGCGAAATATCGCGAGTGACTAGCCAAGGGTTGGGAAGGCCTCCGCACCTCGCGCGATTCACCGGCCGTATGCTCGTCTACTTGGCAGGATGAGCGATCGTTAGCGCTCGTTAGAAGCCCCCCTCGGCGGAGTTGCCAAACGCTAAGCGATTATCGCCGATGAAGAGGCTCTCCCTTTCAAGGACGAATCCGGGGATTATGCGATAACTCGATCGGCACACAGCGCTTACAGAGTGGATTGTTTCGGATTTTTTTTCTTTTTTTCTCATCGAGCCCGTACAGATCTCGCGATAATGCAAACCAACGGCGGTAACGGCTCGCCGTCGATCCGCGAGAGAGAGCACGAGCGAGATCTCGATCGCGACCTGGCGAGGGACGATCGCAGGGCTGTGGAGACCCCCGAGGACGATCGGGACGACGAGAGGAGCGGCATATCTCGTCACGGGCTCTGCGCGGCCGCCATCAACAACCAGGGGATTCCCTTGTCGTTGTCGCTGGAGGATCGAGAATTGTGGACAAGGTTTCAGTGCATCACCAACGAGATGATCGTCACGAAGAACGGGAGGTGAATAGCTTTATTTTTATTCGAGGAGCCCAGGACGAGCTGAAACGTTGTGATGTACAACCTTAAAGTTGCTCAGGAGTCGCAATAATCAGTACATCATTTTTAGCTTTTAAATTTGAGAAAATGATTACTACCTGTTGAATGAATCAGAATGTTGAACATTAGACTTAACTTTTACGTGGATTGTGTATCCAGTCTAGATTTTCTCAAATTATTATGACTTCTTAACACAGCCTCATTATAAAAATATTCGGTTTCAATGCTAATATTCAACGTAATCTTGTTTTTCAGACCAAACCTTGTAAAACATTGGAACTATTCTGAAACTTCTTTTGTTTTCTAGTGATCGTATCGAGCAGATCCTACACTAAAAGTTGTAATTCGCAAAACAGAGACTCGCGCTTGCATTTTTGATAGCTCGTGGCTCGCCCGTCGGTGTCGTAAAAGAGTAGTTTCGGCGAGCGAGCGTCTAGTAAATTCGACAAAAATTCCATTCATTAAGAGAAATGAATGAAAGCGAATAAAAAACGAAATTCGGCGAGCGGGAATCTCCCCGAGACGAAATAAACGAATTCCCGGTTCGATCGTAAAGCCTAATCGTAACGAATGAGAAAATTATCGAGCGCGCGGTGAGGAACAGTCAGCCGCGGGGCGAGTAAACACAAAACGGCGAGAGGATCGCGCACGCACTCGCCGCGACATTGAGAGGTTTTCCGGTGGCAATAAAGTTTTACGACGGACTCGGGGCACTTGTAAAATCTCGCCTGGGTCGGAAATTTTGCGGTCGAAAAACCCTAATCGTCCTCGATAACGAAACTTTTCTCTCTCGGTTCGATTTTACGACCAAACAAACACGATTTTCTATTCTTAGTCTTGAAAAAAAAATGTTTATATTCGTTATATAATATTTATTTTTGTATCATTTATTTATCTCTTGTCCTTCTCGCAGGCGCATGTTCCCGGTGGTAAAAGTCGTGGCGCGCGGATTGGAGCCGGCGGCCATGTACACGCTCCTGCTCGAGTTCGTGCAGGTTGATCCGCACAGGTAAGCCCGTCTTTTGTCCGTTTCGCAGCGAGAGGCCGACTGCACTAATGCAACGCAATTATCACCCGTCTTTCGGTACTCGCGAATCGTCCGGCGAAGCGCGTCTCTAAACTCGATTCTAAACTCGTTAGCGAGTTATTTTTAAATGGAGAAGAGGAGAGGAAAAAAAAAATCGCACGGAGTAACAGGAGGCGATGTATGCAGATTTATTTTAATTCACGGCGACTCGAGGATGAACGAAATTCCCGGGAACTCGCCGCGAGTGGAATTTTTTTTTTTGCTTTTAATCTCTCTAACGAGTAATTCGAGACACATCCGTTCGATAATGACAATTTTACCTTTTACTTTTTAGTATACTTATTTTTGATTTCAGGTGGAAGTACGTGAACGGCGAGTGGGTTCCTGGAGGAAAAGCTGAAGTTGCGCCACCCAATCCGATCTACATTCACCCCGAGAGCCCGAATTTTGGGGCCCACTGGATGAAGGAGGCGGTCTCGTTCGCCAAGGTGAAGCTCACCAACAAGTCCAATGGAAATGGCCAGATCATGCTCAACTCCCTGCACAAGTACGAGCCTCGCGTGCATCTGGTGCGCGTTGGCGCTGAGGAACAGCGCACTGTACGTTTCTTGGAATTTTTTTCATTGAGCGTACACTGGAAATAAAAATTTGTTGCTATTAGCAAGTAGCTTCGATTCAAAATTTGTTCAATAATTTTGATAATTATACATAAACGGACGTGAATAAATTCAACAAATGAACTACTTGAAGCTTATTAGCAAATAAAATTTCAATTTTTCTCTTTGTTTCTCGGATTTTCTCAAAGTGCGAGTATAAAATTTTCTCGATTTTTTCAGGTTCTGACGTATCGCTTCCCAGAAACGCAATTCATCGCGGTTACGGCGTACCAGAACGAGGAGGTGACGAGCCTGAAGATCAAGTACAATCCGTTCGCCAAGGCGTTCCTCGACGCGAAGGAGAGACCCGCCGATCCGCAAACATACCCGCAATGTTGGTACTAGTTAAATTAAAATAAAAGGAACGTACTCTCGGAAAACATCGCACCTCTTATTTTTAGACACGAGCGCCTGGTTCCTACCGCAAACAACGATGGGCTACGAGTACAACACGGCCTCGGCGATAGTCGCTGCCCAAAATCAGTCATCCACCTCGAGCAATAGTCATCTATCGAATTCCTGCACGGCATCGATGTCCGGACACAGAGGATCGTGTAGACCTGCCCCGTATACGCTCAGACACAAATATGTACAAGATGGTTAGTGCTTCATTATCGACGATCTCTTCCAGCGAGAAAAACGTTTGCGTATGCCAACGAAGAAAATTGGAGATCGCAGTTGATCTCCATAAATCAAATTTAAAGAGAATCTCGAGTCTCAGATTTTTAAATTTTAGTTAAAGAAACAATAATTTATAGATAAATATATATATATAATATAAATCTATAACTATATTTATTCAATAGAAGTTTTCAACTCGTCGAGGTTCTTGTTTTGTATAGAAATGCATATTTAGTTAATTTAACAAAAATTTTATCCACTGTATTAACTTTGATTTTCTGTGTTTAAGATCAACACTCAGATCCCTATGGGCCGGTACCACTGTTGCACTCTGCAGCTTACGTGACTGCACCAGGATGGGCTCCGCGCAGCCCGGAGTGTCTTCAGAATCTAAACGGTCCGTGCCTATCGACTGCACCGTCGCAAGAATGGCCCACCTCGCCGTCTCCTTCGCCCACCTCGGCTTCTCACACAGTTCTGGGAAGATCAGTGGTCAGCACCTCGACATCGGCAACTATAGCTGGTTGCACCCTCTACGTGCCTTCCTCGCACAGTTTTTCGAACCAAGAACACGGCCACTGTACCGACACTTCGACGTGGCTCCACTCGAACCTGGAACAGCAGCAGCAGCAGCAACAGCAGCAGCAATCCTACCTCAACTTAAATCTCCACCTGCATCATCAGATGTCGCCCTATGGCGCTGTAACTCACACCGGTCTGCACCCAACATTGCACACGTCATCGTCGGGTGAGACCGAGACGAACAACGCCCCGGAGTACGTCAACGAGTACCACCACATGCCTCCAGCCCAGTCGGCAACCCCGGACCAGCACCGTCATCATCAGCAGCATTCTCAGATGATTCATCTTCAGCCTCTAACCCATGCTGGTCCCACATCCCCGGTCAGCGTGGAGTACGATGGACCCCCAAAGGAACATCATCAGATCAGTGGCGTGTACACAGATCAGACTAACGAACTGAACGAAGTTCAACCCAGCGACGATCGCAGATATCTGACGACGGTTATAGATCGGCATAATCATCATCGACAGGACGAATTGGCGGGTAACGAACGACAAGCCAATACGTGGACTCCGCTCACGCCACCTCCAGCACCGCAAACCACAGCCATCTGATCAAAAGCGTTAACGAGTGGCCTAGTCTAGCGAGATATCTTTCTTTGTGGACTCGTACTTTTTTAACATTGATATTCATCTCTCTTCCAAAACATCGTCGATAAACGCGAATTTAGACGATCCTCGATTAGACGTTGAGCATTGTGTCTATACGTACGCTCGAAAAATATCTCCGTCCATAAGTGAGTATCAGTTTCCATGAGCTATTATCGCTCTTCTGTAAAGTAAGAAGAAAAACTTATTTTGTATAGATAATTTTATTCTTCAAAATAAATAATTACAAGCTGTTTCTTTTCAAATAACAGTACAATCGAAATTTACACTTTTATCAAATATATTGCGCTATTTAAATATATTTTATCAGAAATAAAAATATACAAAATATATGTTTAACGAATCATCTTTCAATTCTACCGCATATTTTATGCCTTTGTAGAAACTATTCAATACATTTAGAAAACGTTGTTGCAAAAATAGCTATCTCGAATAGCGATATGTACACGCATAATCACGAAGAGAAATATAAATTCTGCTGATCAGCCAAACCAGTGACTGCCCATACAGTCTCTGGTCCACTGTGTTTGGCATACCCAACACCACTGGAAGCCACATCCTGCTCTTGTACACACCATGTGCATGCAGCCACCTGAAATATAAACGATGGTAGTTAAAGAATTCATAAAACGATTTTTGTTTAAATTACCATCTCTTTCGGTCGGTGTTCTACATTTTGGGCATGGTTTGGTTGATTTTTGTATTGTCTTCTTGCTATCTTCCTCCCATTTGGCCTATTGCGTTAAAAATTATATAATTGAAAATTCAAGATAATATAAATTAGAATTAAAATTAGAATAAATTAAAATACATACATCTTTGGCTTTCGATGGATCTACGGAGTATCCACCACTTCCATTGTTGGAATTAGAGCTCGTAGAAGGTTGAGTTTCGCAATCTCCAACATGAAATCCTTGCAGACATTTTCTGCAGAATACATACTGAAGAATATCGTTAATTAGATTTCTTCTGTGCGATATTCGGAGAAGTCAAATAATACCTCACAACCTCCAATACATTGTATTTTTCTACACGCTTCTTCATCGAAACCATCACCCGGGGTTGGAGGTATAATTCCCATACCGCAATCT
This sequence comes from Goniozus legneri, assembly GCA_003055095.1. Taxonomy (NCBI): domain Eukaryota; kingdom Metazoa; phylum Arthropoda; class Insecta; order Hymenoptera; family Bethylidae; genus Goniozus; species Goniozus legneri. The sequence goes on along the minus strand of NCVS01003932.1, from coordinate 90,989 downwards.
GGTCTTGGACATAAAATACCGCCTTCTCGTAAAACGTATTCTTCTGTACCGAATCGCTGATATTGATCATACTAAAAAACATTTTGCTCAAGTTAACAAAAAAGATTTAAAATAATTATTTTAAATATTTTACCTACTTGCTGCTTATTCAGAATATGAAAATGATGTACTTCCGGTATAAACGAATTAGGACAACCGGCGGGACAAGGAAGCGTGTAGTAACCCTGTTCCGAATCGAACTGAAATTGTCTCTCGCGTAAACGAACAGCACAGTAATCTCTAAAGCATTCCAAACAAGTAACGTGACTAGCTTCGCAAGGAAAAACCAAAACTGTATCTCTGAAAATTTTAATGAGTTAACATATGTGGTAAAATATTTATAAATTAAAAAATTGTGAATTTACCTAACGTCGGTACACGCCAAACATGGAATCTGTCTCAAGTTTGGTTTAATTAAATATAATGGAACTACTTCGTCGTCTTCTCCTAAACTGGCATGATTAGCGCATTTGAAATAAAATCGCGCATATAACACTTGAGACGCGGTATCTTCATTGGGAGATAACGACGGTTGACAAAAATCATTTTCACAGTGAACAGTTATTCTGTTGGGTTGCAATACATCGGGCCAACTTTGTGGATCTCTGTCTACTGTAACAGCTCCACTGCCGCAAGTAGCACATTTAACTCGCAACTTTCCTGTTGTTACCGAATTACATGGTTTGGAGCAATACACATAAAAATGGGCTCTATTTTCTGTTTGTTCTGTTTAAAAAAATTCAAAATTTCAGACAAATATAAACAAAGATAGATATTCTGGATAATAATATTCAAACCATTTTTAGGGGGTTGTTGCTCTTCAATCTCTTCTAAAGATAAATCTGAAAGAGTTTCATTCATTGGTTTGCTTCCACTTTCATTTGTGTCTGAAGTTTCGGATGTTTCTTCGATTACCTCTGTGTTATGGTCTTTTTTCATTTTTGAGCGAGGTGTACGAACAGCATGAAGCACACTTTGTTGACCCAAGTCGCATTCCTTAAATAATACAAAACAAATATTCTAGTACAATTACGATTTTCAATTAAGATAGTACTATTATCGTTTTAGTACAAACCTCTATTACAGTAGAGTTGTGCAATTCTTTACCCGCAAATATAATTTTTATATCTTCTGGAGGCATGCCCATTCGTGGAGCTAATATTTCTTTGACATTTTTTATATCCCACTTTGGATCCAAATTAACCGATAGAGTATTTCCCGCATTAGTTTTTACATAAATATTTAATGAATTGCTTATCTTACGTTTTCCAAAAGACATAAGATGCAACATTCTCAAAATTGCGTTTATAAACAAGTCAAAGAGAAAGAACATAGTTTTGGAAGAGTTTGTTGTATAAAACGAGATAAACGTTATTATTTTTAGATACAAGAATTTTATATAAGTCTATGAACTTGTGCCCAGAAACTGTTATTTCGTAAACAATTAGAAAACAATAAATGAAAACTGAGTGATTGTGTCAGAATTAGGTTATAAACTGATCCATTCTACGTTCGAATAATCTGGTCGAACGTATAGCGCCAATTACAAAACACATACACGAAACTATCAATGCAAATGAAGAAAAAAACTGCTGACACTTTTCATTCAACGAAGTATCATAAATACCGACCGTAATCAAAATATTTCTCTTGATCGTATTCCATATATTAAAATACATCAACACGAGATTTATAAATGCTAAACGTACAGTCCGATGTGAATAATGTCTAATACATAATTCAATGGTATTCTTATACAGTACCGATATAGAACAAGATATTACGAGAAGTAAGAGGTAAATTTAAATCGAGAATTAAAATTTTTTAATTTAATGATATTCATTAACCTTCAGCCGGTCAAGTCGACGAAAGTTGTCCTACGAACGACGACTCGCGACTCCTAGCGGCCAGGATTCGCATCGGCCAAGGCGCCAAACGGTCGGCACTTCACTTTGGAATGTCTCGTGGCGCGTCGTCAGTGCATGCGGAACAACCGCAGCGTTCAGGTACAAATTTGTTAGATCGTGCCGCAGTCGCGTCGTCAGTACGAAATTTAAATCGATCGCGCGATCACCGCTAACCAGCCGGGCGACCCATTTCGAGTCGGTTCGAAAAAAAATTTAACGCACTCGAACTAAAACGATTGTACGTCGTTACTCGAGTGAGATTTCGATTTTATTTTGCTTTATCGAGAAAGTCGATTCGACGATTGTTGACAATGCCGGCTGATGCAGAGCTGAGCAACATCCTCAACAGGAGACAGAGGATCAACGAGGAACTCGAGGAGGGCAAGGAGGTCAAAAAGCAGTACAGATTCGTCAATGTTTACACCGAATTCCACGAACTGACTCGTCGCGAGATCAAGCAGTACGAACAGACCTTCAACAGGTAAATCTCGATCGTTTTATCGAAACTCGTCAACGCTCTGAGAAAATCCTGACGCAATTCTCGCCGTTCTCGATCCGATCGACAAAGGAAAAATATATATCGATCTAGAACCGGAATGGAATAGTGCGCCTTTTACGATGATCGGGGCACCGGGGGGAGCGTGTCCCACGCGTGCGCGCACCTGGACCCGTGCGTGTCCCTCCAGGAGCGTATATGGAATTCCGAATAACCCCCCACCTGGACCATTCGGTTTCTTTGTTTGGTCCGCGAAAATTTGATTCAGTTATTGCATAAATAAATGAATAATAAATATAAATATCTTCTAATAAGAATGTAAATTTAGTCAAGGCATATTTATGGGTATATTAATATTTTTTTTTTTTAATTTTAATTTTTTCTCTACCCTTTTTGCTCTCGTTCGTTATCTCTCCCGATGAGACACGCGCGCTCCGAGGATGATACACCTGCCTATCTTTGTTTACACTTCTCGATAAACCCACTCGCGCCAGACGCTCAGCAACAAACGACTCAGCGCGAATTTCTATTTTATTTTCTTTCTCGCGATCGATCGAGCGATCTAATACGAGACACTCCGCGGTTCAAGGGCGCTGTCAATTTCGGTTGACGCGGCAGGACGATGTAAAATGAATCGGCACGCGTTGCGAATTATATCGCCGACGCGTGCGCAATCAACGTTCCGAGATTTGTTTGCTCGTTTAGCGTACGATAAATTTAATTGCACGTTTGACGTATCAATCTCCGCGAACGGCCTGATTCGACGATTTGAGTGCGCGAGATGTGTTGGGTGTCTTGGAAATTTTTTTCTTTCTTTTAAATGAAATATTAGTACGGAATTTTTATTTAAAAATATTAGAAATAAACATTTTATTCGATGAAATAAATTATTAATGAGAATAAAATTATGCTTAGAATAAAATTAGTATTTTCAATTAAAACAAATATTTAGTTGAATTTACATGATATTTGTTTGAACATATACGAGTATTAAGTAATTCAGCAAATTTTTATTTTCAATGTAGGAACAGATATATAATTCATTCAAACAAAATATTTATTTCTGTATTTTTAGATATTAAGTAGCTTCAATTATTCTCAGTGTAGTCTTGTTTGTACTCTAGTTTGGCATTTATTAGTATAAAAATTGGATTTTCTTTTCGTATAATTTATCGAGAAGCCAACAGTTTTGACTTGGATATTTTTTTCACGGCGCAGTAACTCCTGGGCGATTACGCTATTGAGCGTGTCTTGTTACTACGACGAAATTCAAATTGCGTAACGCCCGTAAGACTGCAACGAGTTCTTGAGATTCGATTCCCGCTGACGTCGCGGGATCGGCCGCTACTAGAAATTTTTCGAGCCTGGCGAAAAATCGGATGGGAACGAGAAAGGCGATTAAACCGAAAATAAAGAGTTTTTTCGCTTTCGTGATTTCGCAGTCCCCCGTGTTTAACGAGACACAACAGTCGCGATTTAATTGCTCGCGGAATTTCGCGCGTCGTGGGTTAGTAGAGCGATCAAATTGATACGGCAGGAAGAAATGGTTGCTGATTGTAAAAGCTAAAACTTCTTTTTGGGGGTGAAAAATTTTCAATTGAATGGAAGAAAGAAGGTTCCAAAAAATTTTTGAAGAATGTAATATTTCTGTAAATTTTGCTACACATAATTGTTCGAATTGCAGATATAATTTAAACTAGTATTTAATAACTTTTTTTAACATATTTATTCGAACGTATGCAAACAAATATTAAGCACACTCTACAAAATTTTTTGCTGTATATGTATTTTTCATGAATTTTGAGGGAGAGTTTTCTTTCCTGGTAAATAATCTTGTTTTGGATAAAGAACGTTTCTCTCTTTCCTCAAAATTGGATTTTTTGTGTCCCAGTTCCGTTTTAGTGGTAAATACAGTCGCTATCAAGACGCACTTCCTGCTCGGAATCGTGTACGCGTGCACGTCAGCGCTTTCGTCGTGTATCCTCCGCATTTATCGCGACACAGCTATTTTTCAGCTTTCCTCCTTTCGAATTTCGTCCACTCTCGGCTTATCGACTCGTTCTAGCGATTGATCGCTCGGTGATTTCAATATCGCGAAACGTGACTCAAACGAAACATCGGAAACTCGAAAATTCCTAATCGAAGCCGCGATAAAGTTCGATTTCCTTTTTTTTTTTTTTTTTCATTTTTCATTTTCACACGAAGCCGATTAGATAAAAGAGCGACGATCCTGACGGGCAGAAGCTCCCGTGAGTCACTACGATCGAAAAATATGAATGAGCGTGTGACTCACCGGAGCTGGCTGATCGAGAGAGGCGCGATTTTACGATGCGTGATTTTATTCCGAGGATTTTAAATTTGCCTTTACTAATAAATGCGAACAATCAAAAAATTTGGCTTGGATGAAATTTTTTGGATTAGGATTTAAAATTTCATACAGAACATTTTTTTGATTTTACAAGTTTTTAGTCGCGTGTGGAGTACAAATTCAACTCGCTCCGTTTGGAATTCCTTGGCGATTTTTGTTCGACATACCCATACGCGAATTGCACAATTGGCAAATTACCCATTTCGAGCACGAGACTCGCGACTTTCGCTATTCGGCGAAATCGCCTCTCGTTCTCGCGCTTTGTGCGACCGCAGATGCAGGAAAAAGACGAAATCCGCGGTTTTACAACTCGCGAAATATCGAAACACCTGCACACGTCTCTCGAAAAAAGTGCGACCTTTCGAACAAAGATAGTAATTTCAGTTTGGGTATTTTTATCGTGAACATTCGCTACCTTATCGAGTAAATAAGAACGAGACAGCATTGTTACGTTATCACTGTTGTATCTAACGAGTAACTGGATCAATCTCAGCGATTAAATACGAAAAGCTAATTCGAGTAGTCTTTATATGTTTGTATTTACAATGATTTTGTATGAACTGTACTAATAGGCTTTGCTGTAACAATATTGTCTACAATGTATAACAATTTTGCAATCGATATTAAAAATGCAATTTGTGTACAATTTTACGAGCGAAGACTTCGGAAATAACTCATCAGAAATTTTCCAACGGTTCGTTTATCTAATATTCTGAAAAAAGGGGACATAACGACCGGTTGCAAATCGACACGCGAGCTCACGCTCACGCCACGATTTTTGTCATGTCTATAATGTTAGCCCCTACTTTTAAAAACTGTACTAAATTATATACTTAACTCCCACAAAAAATTAGAAAAATATATTTTTTTATTTTGAATTACCTGACCTGCTGTTTCTGAATCGTCCTGGATCGACAATTTTTAAAAGTTTTCACATATAAATTTGCCATTTTCACGTCGGGTAATCTCGCGATATGACGACGAACGGTTCGAGAGGACCGTTAGCTCAAAACAATTCGAGCGATTCGCTCTCGCGACGCGTGCCGCGCATAAATCAACTCGGACAAATTTGTTTCTTTATGTCCCATCGCGATGCGCAGAACTCGCGACCGTGAAAGGATCGCGCGGCCTCGCTCACGGTTTGACATTTCACATCCGAGATTCGCCAGAACTTTCAATAAACAGTGAAATTAGACTCACAATGCTCTCCAGGTTTTTGCGATTATTCTCACTCGCGTTAACCTTTCAACAATGCAAGGAGAAGAATCTTCCTTCCCCACGCTCTTAAAGTTAATAGCTCGATCAACTATTTTTAATTCTTTGAAATAGATTCAATCAGTGAAAATAACATTTAAATAGAAGCTAGTAATTGTTGTTTGTACTGAACATTCATTTGTGTACGTTCAATTAAGTATTTAATTTGCTTGGCAAAATTGTTTTAATTGCAGATATCAGTTTTATTCAAACTAATATTTAGTCATTTCAAACACTAATTCATTTCATCGAATTAAACATTTATTTGAACATATTCAAAAAAATATTTAGTACAATCTACAAAATTTGTTTACAGTGCGAGTTTTCGCGGTACTTTGTTATAAATTTAGTGCCAAAAAAACAACTAAATTTTGTACTCATACGTCAAAGTAAAACAAAATGGTACACCAAGAGGTTAACGGAGATTTACTTTGCTAGCCGCGATTCAGCGAAATTCGTTCTAAAACCGACGCCGTTGACGCGCGCATATTGGAAGAGCCACTCGGCGGGTTCAAAGCGCGAAAAAGTGCAAACTCTCCAGTCTCTCTTTTATTCCGTGTATCGGCTTTTTTGGCACAGTTTCATACTCACCGCGCTCATCGATTATCCTCCTTTTTCTTCCCGTTCTCGCCCGAATTCCAGTTGAGAGTCGCATCGAATTCAATTAAATACCTGACTCAATTTTTTTTCCCAGAACTCTCGATTCCCGATTATCGAAATTCGTTTTAAACATCGAACGTCATGAGGAAACGATTACGCGAGTGGCTTCTCTTCTAGACACGACGACCTCGACCTCGTCTAATTTTTTGTTTTACTCACACTGAATTGTATTATTACATAGTGTTCAAAAAGAAGCATTCAGGATTCATATGATAGTACTCACTGTATTTTTTTTTTTTTTTACTAATCAATTATTATCATATTTCCCTTTTTTTTATTTGATTATTTTTGTGATTCACTAATGAAAAAAAATAAAATTTTATCTTTGAAAGGGTTGAGATTTCGACTCATGTTTATAGGACCTTTTCGATTCAGCACAGTGAGTACTATCTACTACATGAATCCTGAATTTGTTTTAACACCCTGTACGAGCCAGAAGTGAGAAACGCTGAAAAACAGTTTTCGCGGAAAATCTCGGTTCGAAGGTCACAGCTGGTCCTTGCTGCATCGATCCTGACGCGGTGGCGCCAGGGGAGGGGGGTACGCGTTTAAAAGGGCAAAACGCGAGCGCATACGGTCCCGTTCACCTTGACCGACTTCGATCCCTCTCACGGCCGGGAAAGACCGAATCCACAGATATAGATATCTAGGTTCGCTAATCGAGTCAAGGAGAAAAGAGTTTCGTTATTTTTCTCGCCCGTAATGTCAGGCACGACTCCCGACGTGAGAAAACACGCCGGCTGCGTTCCCTCGAGGCGTGCATCCTGTCGCGATAGGTCGCGGACGCGTCGTAATAACCGCCTATCGATCCGCGTTTATCGGCCGCTCGACCTCGACCTTTCTTACTCTCTCGCCCCCTCCTTGTCTCTCCGCGTACCTCAGAAATGTCCAAGAGAACGAGTTTGACAATAATACCGGTTTGAGAATTCCTCATTCTTTCTCGCGCTCTAGGAAGTTCATTGAGGCGCCTTATCGATCACAGCCTTTACCCTCCGCACAAAACTGGTATCCTACTATACAGACCCATCGCAACTACTCTGATAATTCACAAATTCCTCAAATAACACTCAAATTAACCATATAGCTCAACTACACTGTGAAAAAAATTTGTTGAATGTACTTAATATTTAGTTGTAAAACTTTTCATTTTCAGTGTAATACTCAACTTAGATTCATTAAGACGTCACTTATTAACTCTTTGCTAATCGCAAGAGCTTTAGAGAGAGAGAAAAAGAGAGCGTAACGTTAACGGTGTAACGATCGGTTATCGAGCGCACGATGAAATCGCGATCGTAAATAACGGGCTCTGTGCGAGGTGAAAAATCGATGGAAAGTGATCCGCTCCTCGTGAATTCCACGCGCGTAAATATATATAAGCGATAAGACCGACGACAGAGAAATGTTCGTGCCTCGGTAACTTCCGGGCGAAACGCTACGTGAAATCGGCTCTCGATCGTGTGTCGCATTGTGTTACTTTCCAAAGATCCGTTCGACGAGCGGAATTGACGATGTCGAAGAAAAAAAAACGAAAGGAAGACGTATCGCACGCGTCTTCGCCGCAAAACTAAGACCGCCACTTGGGAACGATGGCGTTTCACATTCCCACCACCCCCAATAGTTCTTCTAATCCATTTGCGTTTCATAACCGACGATGCACATCTGTACGTTAGGTATGCAGTGTGAACCAGTTATCGTATCAGACTGTAATGATCGGAAGCATTTCAATTCCCAAGAATGGTATTCATTGGATTTTATAACGTTATTGGAGAAATTGCTACATTAATTTGAAATCGTTTTGATATTTGTTTCTCGGTACGATAATCAAACTACGTACTTGATTTTCGTTGAACAATTAAGTGTGAGAAGTTGAATGACGTATTTGAGATTTTTAAAATACAAAGAAAGAATTTCTTCCTAAAATAGATGATAATTTTGATCTCTAGTGTTCGTTGAACTTTGGATATTCTCAAATGCATCATAAAATAACAGAGATTCGGTTTCTCACAATTCTTACAGTTGTATGTCTAATCACAATAGTCAATACGAAAACTATAAGATTTGACAGTATCAAAAAACATATACATACTTTAAACTAATATTAAATGTAATTCGGAAATGAAAATACATTTTTTGATACTACAAAATCTTAAAGTTTTGTATTGACTACTGCTCTTAACCATTTTTGAAACCGAAAATTATATATCATTTCCTCCCAATTGAATCGCGTTGGGATGTACTCGTCGCATTTCCGGCCGTACGAAACTAACCCGTCATTGCAGCAGTTCTAAATTCAGACGAGCGAGCGATGTGAGATTTTTCAATCGCACCGTTTGTTTATTTACATTGGGCCGACTCGTCCGGTGAGAGGCCGCTCTCCCGGTGCTCCGAACGGAAATCGCAACGCGCACATCTCCATTAACACGAGAGAGCCGATTAACTTGCATCGAAACCGAGCGCAAACGAATCAAACGAGTTTCGACGAATTACGCTCGAATGTTTTACCGGGTTTGTAAAGCGCAAGCGAACGGTAATCGATATGTGGAATGTCGAAAATAGATTAAACGCCGAGCTCGATATCAGTGGAAACTCGAGCGTGGAAAAACGAAGCATCGTTATACTGAGAAAAATTTTTTGTTAAACCAACAGAGTATACATTTCAATATTTTAAAAACGACATTTCTCGACATCTTCTCGATAAAATAATCGTTTAATCCAACAAAATATATGTCAAATATATTTGTCATGCATTAGATTTTCCTCTTCATTTTCCAAAATACCATTCTGACAGTATAGAAATGCACATTCGATTGATTTGACAATTTTTTTCTCAGTTTATATTTCTTTTACACTCGAACTGAATTGTCGCATCATATTTATGAACGCTTTTTTCTCCCCCAGGTTCGATGCCGGACACGATGGTTTTCTAGACTTGAACGAACTGAAACGCATGATGGAGGTGCTGGGTGCGCCACAGACGCATTTAGGACTGAAGGCGATGATCCAGGAGGTCGACGAGGACGGCGACGGACGTATCTCTTTTCGCGAGGTTAGCCACACCACCAAAATAAACGTGGACCTCCCGCGTGTATTTCACGTCCCAAATAGAAGTCCTCGTTACCGAAAAATTTTCCGGACCAACGTGCTCGGCCGTAAACAGTAAAAATAGATCGGCCCCACGCCGTTCTTTCTCAGATTGAATGAAACTCGTTCCGCATCCCCCTGGAAAACAAAACATGTACATTAAAAAGTATTCCTCGAATACACGTAATTCGAGGAGTAGAATGATAAGTTTCGTTGGGTCAAGCGAGGCGATACGTGACTCCGTATCGTTCGTATGAAATACACAAGAAATGTTTGTACCCGGTTGGTTGTGCATAGTTTAGGCAGTCACCTCGCGTCTCGATCGCACCGGGTGTATGATTCACCGCGAGCGTGTGTGCGCGTTTAAGCGAGGGGAACGAACACGCTCGATCGCGCGGTGAGTATTTCGCGTAAAACTTACGCGTCGTCGCGATTCATAACAATGAAATGAAAAAAATACCTTGTCGCTATATGGTACCGTAATTATCACGACACGCTTCACTGTACTTTACATACAGACAGCGTTTGTTCGTATTCAAATTTTCATGATTCGGTAATCTACTTATCGTTCAACATTTACGGTACTGCACTAAAAATAAAAATTTGTTAGAGCTACTTGTTTATATTTTAATATATAATGTAGTGTATATACGTATTCTCTGAAAATAACCATTTAGTACGAATAACAATTTTTTTCCTCGCTTGTCGGTCATGCGCCGTATCAACTGTTCGCATAATTTTGCAGTTCCTGCTGATTTATCGCAAAGCTAGAGCTGGTGAACTCGAACAGGACTCCGGGTTAGGCCAGCTGGCTCGTCTAACGGAGGTCGACGTTGACGAGGTCGGTGTCACAGGAGCCAAGAGTTTCTTCGAGGCCAAGGTAAACTTTTTTACCGCTAATCTAAAAAAATGTCTAATTTCAGTTCTTTCTAATTCTTTGATTACTCGTAGATCGAGCAACTGCGAAAATCGAACAAATTCGAGGACGAAATTCGCATGGAGCAGGAAGAACGGAAGCGCGAAGAGGAGGAAAAGGCGGCGAGACGGGCGCAGTTTCGACAGAAGGCTGCTATTTTCAGCAATAACTGATTCGCCTCTCTCGCTATGGAACCTGTTCGTTCTATAAACGTCGTTCGGCCGGAATTTCAATTTTACTACGCGAATCACGAAATTGCATTTTTTGAACGACGTTTCATCGATATATTTTGTTATTACGAAAGGAATTTTTCTTTCCCCATTCCGATACGTATTTTTTAATCACGCACGACTGATACGCATAAACGAGAAACTATTTTCATCGAAACTAATCGCACGTTTCTATGCTATATTTTTGGCGTGGTTTATAGTTTTCTGCATTAATCACCGTGTTACGATGTAGACTGTGCAATTTCATTTATTTTAATAATTTTTTTTAGTAAGCTTTTACCTCTTATCTCATAGTATTATAAGTTTTATACGTCTCGTATATGCGAATATTTTTAATGTGAGATATTATTGTGCAACTTGTATATAAAATGTTAATTATTGATTAGACAAAGACGATAGATGAAATTTGAAGCACATTTTATGTTACTCACCATTGATCCGTTCTCTTTTTAAATGTAACCTCTAATACCACTGTTGTAATCGAGAATGAAACAAAAATTTATAAGCGTATGTATATATCAGTTGATATGTTATACAGAAAGAGAATTGGCCATACATTACTTTTATGATTTGTAAATAAATAAAACATTTTACCATCCAGTTTTCAATTTCGCTCAAAACTTACCTGACTCAATTTATCCGTTTACAAAGTAAAAATTTGAATACTTAGCTATCGCTCACACAATTTTACGTTATAATAATTTGAATCGTTACTTATCCGCTACGTTCATGTTGATTATTGAAGGTAACCGGTATTGCAGATTTGAACCAATCGCGTTCAAAAAATTCGTTTGACCGATTCGCAATTGTTAGGTTCAAAATCGCAAAGATAAAAATTCTTTAAATTAAATCAGTGATCTTATTTTTATTTCATTACATTAAACAAATTTTTCCAGAATCATAATTTAAATGGTTTATTTTCCTAAAGGTAAAGGTATAATTTCGCAATTTAAAACGTAGAGAAAACATTTAACCTCAAATTTGCGAGGTCGACTCTCGTTTGACTACGGCAGTAGCATGACACGAGTTTTGTGGTTCCGGGGATCAAGCGGAGCAGTGAAGAGAGTGACAAAACAGAAAGTGAACGAACTCGCAACTGGATAAAAAGCGTATATTAACTCGTTAAAAACAGAGGTTTCATTTTTTCTGAAAATTCGTGTGATTTTTGTTGTTGATTAATCGCGTATATCTCTATCGCGATTATAGGTCGGAGAAATTGTTGTCTCGATAAATAGAACAAAACTGGAGATGGCCGGTGCAATGTTGTTCGAGAGGGCTCAGGCCGTCTCGATGACAAATCGCAGCGAAGGTATAAACCTACTCAATGAAATCGTGTCAGATCCCAATATCGGCAACAGCGAAGATGACGAAGATAGCATTCGTATCAAAGAACAGGGTATATTGCATCTTGGTGAACTCTATAAAAAAGAAGGTAAGGCTAAGGAGTTGGCAGATCTCATCAAAGCCACTAGGCCCTTTCTTAGCCGTATTAGCAAAGCCAAAGCTGCTAAATTGGTACGTTCGTTAGTGGATTTCTTCTTAGATTTGGAAGCTGGCATTGGTATTGAGGTAGGATATTAAATTTAGTATTGAAATTTATATTTAACTAAGTTCCTAAATCTGTTTATTTGACAAATTGACATTATTTCAATTCTATAGGTTCAACTTTGTAAAGAATGTATAGAATGGGCAAAAGAAGAACGCAGAACATTTTTACGACAATCTCTAGAAGCTCGTTTAATAGCCCTTTATTTCGACACTGGTATGTTTAGCGAAGCTTTGCAATTAGGATCAGCTCTACTCAAGGAACTAAAAAAACTCGACGACAAGCAACTTTTAGTCGAAGTACAATTGTTAGAGAGCAAAACTTATCATGCGTTAAGTAATTTAGCAAAGGCTAGAGCTGCTCTCACTAGCGCTAGAACCACTGCCAATGCGATTTATTGTCCACCAAAGATGCAAGCCGCGTTAGACTTACAGTCTGGAATTTTGCATGCTGCGGATGAAAGAGACTTCAAGACTGCTTACTCATATTTTTATGAAGCTTTTGAAGGGTAAATACTTGTTAGTATGTGATAAACTATCATGTTAAACAAATTTATTTTCTTTTAGATACGACAGTGTAGAAAGTCCAAAAGCTTTAACAGCGCTCAAGTATATGTTATTATCAAAAATTATGTTACGTACGCCGGAAGACGTGCAGTCGATCATGTCCGGCAAACTAGCAGTTAAATACGCTGGTCGGGATTTAGATGCAATGCGCGCTGTAGCAGAAGCAAGTCATCGTCGTTCATTAGCCGATTTTCAAGCCGCAGTTAAACAATACAAACAAGAGCTTGAAAATGATGTAATCGTCAGAGCGCATTTGGGATCTCTTTATGATGCGATGTTAGAACAGAATTTATGTCGATTAGTTGAACCTTATTCACGCGTGCAAGTAAGTATTTATTGATATTTATAATTTCGATACAGTGATTTTAATTTTAATTTATTTTTTTTTCATGATAGGTGGGTCACATCGCTTCTTGTATATCGCTACCAATCGCTCAAGTTGAGAAAAAATTGTCACAGATGATTCTAGACAAAAAATTGAGAGGTGTTTTGGATCAAGGAGAAGGCGTATTAATTATATTTGAGGATACGCCACGTGATAAGACTTATGAAATTGCATTAGAAACAATTCATAGTATGGGAAAAGTAGTTGATACCCTTTACCAGAAAGCAAAGAAACTCACCTAGCCTTATTTAATCTGTATTTATATAAACAAAAAATCTTATACATTTATTCTTACCATTAACAATTAGTTTCTGTCATTGATCAATATGAAAATTGTTTTCTTCCTGTCAAAATAAATCGCAAAAAAACAATCGCGAATTGCCCATCTGTCATTGCATTCATAATTGTCCAGGTATCTTGCAGGCGTAATGTAATTAAATACTAGTAAATATTTTGTAATTGTAATAAAAGTAAATTGATGATTAATTTTGCGATAATTATGCGTACAAGCGTACGAAATATTGGTTTCGATATTATCTGAAGATATTTTATTCTTCTTGTAATTGATATATTGAACATAATTTTTGTTTGAAATTCCTGATGATGAAATCGAAGTATTTTTTTAAATTTTTTTTTATTTGCAGTGCTCCGTCAATATAAGTGTATTTTTTAACTAGTGTTAATCCATGATAATTAGTAATTTTTTAATGATTTCTTGCAGTGAAAATTTTATTACTACTAATTTTTAATAATATAACATAGATTAAAAAATATATCAAATTTAATTGATGTTTAAATTATATTTACTTCCATAATCAAAATTACATAATTCTCTGATTCTATATTTTTTTCATCATATAAATACTTTTTAATATAATTCTCAAGCATAAGAATTTTCATTAATTAAATACCTGATATACATAAAATGTCCTTTTGTATAATATATTGTTTAAATGGCGTGATACCTAAATATTGAGTTTATTTTTTTGAATCATTGTTTCATACATATTAGATTCATAAATCAAAACATTTTTTAATAAATAACCAGTGCTGATAATTATAATAGTTTTCAGAAATTCATTTTGCAATAACATGAAAGAAATATCCAAAAAAATGTAAATTTAGAAAATGAATTGCACTGGCTGAAATTTAATTCGAAAAAATCGCTTTCAATTATTGCACACATAAAAATCTATCAAAATTCAACAAATATTGATAATTCTGCTTTTTAATTGATGACAAATTTTTCAATAATAAGTATGTATTGTCAATTCTATGCGAAAAAAAATTTCGAATTGAGTCTACTGTATAAAAAACGAATCAGTTTCTAACCTAATAAGTTTAAAATAAGGAGTAAAGTATTTTATTGGGAGGAAATAAATTCGTCTTTCGAAGATATTAAATTTTTTTCATTTCTTAAAGTTTACAAAAAAAAAGAAATTCGTAAATGACAAATGTGTAATGGATAACGTAGTCATACGGTTTCTACGAGTATGGTTGCACTGAATTAAACTTCCTGTTTGAAGTTGCACGTTTTTAACAAAGAGCTAGTGTGGTTATAATTTTTAAACGTCTTTACATAGAAAATATAATGGAGGATACTACTGCACGTAAGGTAAATTCCATTAAATGAACCTTTATTACGTCAAATTCGAACAATCAGTTCTTCTCATCAACTGCATTGTTTATTCGCAATGTGAGGTTAACGTTTAGCTCTACCGGTTATCTGCAATGTAATTATGCATTTCGTTTCTTCATACTGCACTTCTTCATATTGTATTTCTCGTTAGTCAATATGTAAAATTAATTCATTCGGTTTCGATTTCAATATTTACTTGTAAGTCAGTTCATATGCTATATTATATAAAATGAAAGTCAGTACTCCATAGTCATGAATATTGATATATAACATTTCTCATCTGTAAATAGTAGAACTTTTCATGAACTAAGTAGAATGGATTAAGAAAAAATTTCATTAGATTTTCTTCAAATTGTGATATTTAATATATCAACAAATCCTATTTCTATGGAGATCAAATACAACTAACATAGCATATTTGCCACAAATATTGTGTCACAAGAGTTTGTTGTGATTTTTTTTTCAATCAATGTTACAATGAAACAGTGCTATCGACTCGATATTTGGATCAAGGCAAATTTGGCTTTTACTGTATACATTACTTGTGACGGAAAACATTACCCCAAATCTGTCATATATTGTACAACCATAATAAAAATGAAAATGGTAAAGGTTATGAATATTATAAAGGGCTATGATTAACTCCAAATTTTTTGCATATACCTTTCCTTTATTTACTCATTCATCTTATTTATTTATTTATAAAGTTCGATTTACAGGTTCAAGAGTACAAGGATACCCTTAAGACAAAGGTAACTTTCTATACTTATTACAATATCTTTACTATTTTCCTAAATAGAATTTTAATTTTTAAATTTAAATTATTAAAAAATTGTTAATAATAATCAGTTAAAAATATATTAAATAACTTGTTTTTGTATTTTCGAGGCTGAGCAACTGCTGTTAAAAGGATTCCCAGAGAAAATAGTGAAGCTTAATGAGCTACTTGAAACTCCACGTTTCTGCAATAGGAAGCTGACAGATGTTCATCAAGACTTAAATGTGCCCATTCCAGACCCAATAGTGCTCAATCATTCCGAAGAAAGTCCTGTTAAGAAAAAAGCTAAACTAGATAATAGTGTGGAAGAAGCTAGTGGAACCAAAGTTATGATACTTCCCACTGGACCTATAGACTGTAATAAACCGCTTTGTGATCTTCTTCATTTAGTAAAACCATACATTAGACAACTCCTCGAAGACTCAAATTTGGTATGTTCTTTATTTTCAATTGTAGATGCAAGTAAGACTAATCTCTTATATGTTTTTTTAGTTAAAAATGTGGATTTCTATTTTAATTCCAAAAATTGAGGATGGTAATAATTTTGGGGTATCCATTCAGGAAGATACACTTGCAGAAATCCAATCTGTAGAAAGTGAAGCAGCCGCATTTTTTGATCAAATTTCAAGGTATTTTATATATAATTACATACATAAATTTATGAATGTGTATGAGTCAAATGAATCATAATTTAATAATTTCAAATTGTTATCTGAATTATCCAGGTACTTCATCTCGAGAGGCAAGATAATTAGTAAAGTCGCGAAATATCCACACATTCTCGATTACCGAAGAGCGGTTCAAGAATTGGACGAAAAAGAATACGTTAGCTTATGGCTTGTCATGTGCGAGATTCGCAATCGTTACTGCTCCTTACACGATCTCGTAATTAAGAATATCGAAAAAATTAAACGACCACGTTCATCCAATGCACAATCTTTGTATTAAAAATATTTATGATATTTGTACATGAATACAGGTTATGTTAATGCTGACATAAGTTATACATAAAGTAGAGTGCTGAGCATTTTAGTTTGAAATTGAACTGAAATAAAATCTATAATAAGATTATTTGTTTAAATAATTATTCCAATTGTTCATTTAATATTTATTCAGAATTACTTACAGTTGCGAGTAAAAGAATTTCATAATGCTTCTCCTACTGCATATATAACTAATTTGATTTCATAGTTTTCAGTAATAAATTACTTCATTAGAATCATGTTACTAAAAAGATTGTCTCATAACAATGCTCAGTGCTGTGCTGACGTTTCCCGTCATACAAATATCATTATGATAGAATTTTTGGTGATTTATGAAATTATTTTCATGGTGATGAAAATAGGAAATTTAAAAAAAAGTGGACTACACTGTTAACACTTTGTATTGCCGCACGCTAAAATATCTCGTAACTTTGCCATACGATTCAAGGAAGCACTACAATACAAAACCCGGGAAGATTATTATTTAGAGTGGATTATTATGTGATTTGTAATCTACGTATGTAAAGAAAAAAAAAAAGAAAAATCAGTGTTCAAAATAAGAATACATCAATTTCAACAATTAAAAATTTTATTTTCATTTATACCCTTACGGTGCATTTATAATTTTTCACATGCCGCTTATTTTTTTCAATGTTTTTCTCGAATCGTTCGTTAAAAAATTGCTACATGAGAAAAAATGGGGTGAGCCAAGTATTTTTTAATTGGTTTTTATTTATCAATAAAAATATAAAAATTACAAATATTCAATATAAATACAATTATAGCTAACGATACTGCTGATTTACATTAATTTTTTTGTGATAAAATTCATTTATCATTATTTTAACAATATATTTCTTAATTGTATAATTATATAAAATCATGGTCATACTCTCATGCCGAATCTAGTAAACTGTGAATTTGACACGAAATTGCTGAATTTCTTGATCTGATCAGATAAAAATTTACTTAAAAATATATAAATTACATTAAATATTAATCTTAATAAAATACTGAATATTTTTGATATTATTCAAATAGACCTGGATGCAAAAAACATCGTTTAAAACTTATTAATCTCATATCTGACGATTGGCACATATTATCTGAGGTACGAAGCCGTCGTAAGCGATTGCCAACTATTGTAAATAATTCTATCAAATGTGTATCCTTTGCATGATTCATAAATACTTCGCATAGAATCTGGATGAACCAACTACCAACAACATTATCGCGGAATGATACAATATTTGGTAATGTTGAATGCATGATTGCCACGTCGGCATAATTAGGATGTAAGGCATCGCCTGATTCTGATTGGAACGCCTCTCTTGTCTCTTGTTCATCTGCTAATTTGAATCGCCCTACATCCATGCTAGTTCTATCTGATTTCACAGCCTGTTGCAAGTTCTTACCTCTATCAAGAAAACACATACTAATGGAAATGATGTTATTGACATTTTATTTTGAAAAATTTTGTTAACGTACCTGCATATTTGGAATATAAATATCTTAGGTTTTCCCATCAGATTGACACACTCAGAGGCAGTGAAATAGTTGTAAATATCTTCACAATGTATAATATTTGATTGATCTGTATTTTTTGGATTGTAATCTGTACCTTGAATCACTGTTCTTGCAGATAAATCAAGTTTAGGATTGATTTCATAATAAAAATCATTTTTTTGCCTGTCGCTTATACCATGGCTTGAAATTATAACAAAACATGAATCAACAAAACGCAGTTCCTCAGATTTTGATAATTTTTTACATTCTTCTGTTATTCTCTGAAAAAATGAAATTTCAATGTAAATATATAAAGCATGATAAAAAATATTTGCATTAATTAAATATTTCACCTGTGAACTGAGGTTCTTAAAGTCTCTAACTCTGAACCCCATGTCAGTGAATAATTGTTTTAAATTATCATGATCGTGTTCAGCAGCATTTCTGTAGTCTAAATGATCAAATTTTATATTTGATATTAATAGTACTAATCCTCTAGGGTTACTCCGCATGGGATATGCTTCCATAATTTCTTGATTTTTTCTATCTAAAAATTCAGTGGCTTTTTTCACTCTAATCACTAGAGGTTCTTCAATTTCTTGTAATTTAGTATGGAAATCATCTATCCTGTGAAATTATATATAAATAATCATATTAGATAATATGAGAAAAACAGTCAAATTTCAAAGTATATAGAAAATTTATCTGATAATACTTACTGATGATTTAGATTAGATTCAACAGAAACATTATCACAGTTATTATTATCAGTCGGAGTAGAAAAATTGTTGGCAGTATTAGTTGAAATCTGTCTTTCTTCGTTATTTTGTAATATATTAGCTAAATCTGTATGACCTGTTTGTTTTAAACTAAGTAAAAGATTCTCAAAAGCATCTGGTCCTCTGTGTTTGACATTCAATATTATGTCTCTTATAGTTTCTCTAGATGTTAATGACGCCTAAAAATGATGTAACAAAGACAAATCACGTTATGTTTGTAATACGAAATAACTTTTTAATGAATAATTGAAAAATTAATCGTATAAATGATATTACCCTCCACTTCGGAATATTTACATCTTGTGGATAATAAATTTCGTTCTCCAAAAGTTTAGGCCATAATCTTTCCATGTTTATGCGCGGCACTATTTCATCGCAATATAAATTAATTTTTTCACGATCGAAACGTTTCATAATTGTTATATTTTAAATACTTTATTAAATGCAAATGATAAAAAGATACAGTCTTTTGTTGACAAAAACTAAACTACTAGATGTTTGCGACGACAGTCGACGAGTGACACACCAATGCGAATAACAAGTTTTGACAAGTTTACATCATGCTTCCTTATCGTATCCATGGAATAACCAATCTTAAGAAACGCAACATCATACATTGAAATTTACCATGTTCTAGCACGCTACCTACATATGTTATTTCCAAAATTAATCGAGTGTGTACAGAGCTGCGAGTAATCAAATTTTTTGAGCGGGATTTACAATTCAACGAAACGAAAACTATTATATTTTCTCAATCAGAGAAGTTTAAATAGTTCTTTGACAGTGTGCTATAATATTTTATAATATGTAATTGCTTAAAATTCAATTTCAACGAAAAAAATCAATTCGAGAATATTTATATGAATTTCTATACTATCAAGTAATAAATTTATTTATAGATAAAATTAATACTGCATTAGAATTGTTTTAATTTCAAATGAATTTCTTTTCCGACATCAATAAAAAACTTTCCGTAAAATTGTTAAGATCGTGAGTAATGGCGAACTTCAGAAGTATAATGATTAGAATTAATCATTTCGTTACTCGATATTCAATATTAGAGGATAGCACATGGGACACATGGTAACGGAGCAAAAATGGCGTCACCTGTTCCTTGTGTTGCTGGTAAGTAATCATCATGTTACTATCAGAATTCTTATTGATGAAAAATATATTTACTACACCTAGATTAAAAATTGAAATAAAATATATTAATTTTATTAGAATATCAATTACACTTTTATGTTTTGTATAATTCTTGTTATTCAAGTGTCATATGTATGAAAGTTATCATGTAGGGTCAATTCATACTTATTTACAAATATTTTTAATAACATTTAATTGACTATTTTTGTACACAGAAGATTTCACTTATAAGTTTTCAAAGTTTTATTTGACAAAATTATATTTATAAAGTTTTGTAACAGTCAATTCTATTTATTGTGAAAACAAAAAAAGAAAGTTCATATCATTTGAATGTTTGTTTAATATTCAATATGTGCATATGGGTGAAATTATCTCATTAAATTTATGACAAAATACAAATTCTTTTGTGACAATACATTTTTGTCATGTAAACAATGATATATTATTACTAAAAAATGACTATTTTTTAGTTAGAGGTTCAACTGGAATAAGTTTGGGACAAGGTCCACCATGTTACGAGCCAGTTTCTGCATTTCCTAGAGATGACAGCAGAACTTGTAAATCTATGCTCTTTAGTCCGGATGGACGTTATTTTGCTTGGGTTAATGCTACGGGTCTCAAAATTCTTGCCTGTAACACATGGCAAGTTATTGCTGATATCAAAAGACCAAAAATATGTTCCCTCCAATTTTCATCGCAAGGCACTTATCTTATGACCTGGGAGCCTTATATTGGTATGTTGCATGTTATTTTTTTTTTAATTTTATGTTTGAATATTAAGCGATAAATCATTTTTAGTAACACCAGCAAACCCGCAAGGAAATTTAAATCTCAATGTATGGAAATCTGAGAATGGAGAATTAGTTCATTCTATTGTCCAAAAGAAACAATCAGACTGGTAATATATTAATGTATTTTTTTATTATTATTTTAAATTTATAAGAGGAATATTTTATGATTTTTTCTCTTTGGGACAGGGCGCCTCAGTGGTCTAATGATGAAAAAGTTTGCGGATTAATGGTAGGCACTGATGTTTTTTTGTATGAAAATGCAAATTTTCATCAACCTGTACATAAGATAAAAGGAATCAAGGTTTCTAAATTTAGTATAGCACCCAGTTCAGCACCTTATCATATTCTCTGCTATATTCCTGGTATAATTAATTTTATTTATTTTATTTTATTTCATTAATTTGTAAATCACATCTTTCAAATGTCATATTTATGTTTCAGGAAAATCTGGTCAGCCATCCAATGGCAGGTTATTTCAATATCCCAAATTCGAATCTACACAACCACTAGCAAATAAAAGTTTTTTCCAGGTATGACAATTTTTATTATCTTCATATTTTTCCATTGTTTTGAGTTTTTTAACAAAATTTATAATTAGGCTGACAGTGTTGAAATTTTTTGGAATAAACGGGGTAGTAATGCCCTATTAATGACTAGTACTGAAGTTGATAAAACCGGAGCATCATATTATGGCAAACAGACTTTACACTATTTCAGTATCAAAGGAGAAACTGCTATAGTAATGCTTAGTAAGTTTTCAATTAAATAAAATATGCGTTATAAAATTATTGAAATGAAATTAATTTTTTATGATTTCTTAGGTAAAGAAGGACCTATTCATGCAGTACAATGGTCCCCAAAAAATACTGAATTTTGTGTTATTTACGGATATATGCCTTCTAATGCCACGTTATTCAACTTAAAATGTGAACCTATTTTTGAATTTGGAACAGTGCATAGAAACAGCATTTATTACAATCCTCATGGGAACAATATCCTTTTTCTTAAGCTAAATATTTTATTTTTTAATAAGGTGTTTTGTATTTAATAGTATATGTTTGAAAATTCATATATCCTTAACTGTATGTTCACTTCTCCTTCTTACCGGTTTCGGTAATCTTCGTGGTGGTATCGAGTTGTGGGATATGAATACTAAAAAAATTATAGGAAAAACCGAAGCTCCCGATACTACACTATTGGAATGGTCCCCCGACGGTGAGCATTTCATGACGGCAACAACAGCACCGAGATTGAGAATGGGAAATGGGTAAATACTTTCTCTTATTTGAATGATTAAATTAAATATTAAGGTAATATGAATTTTAGGTTCAAGATTTGGCATTATACTGGAACACTGTTGTATGAAAGACCATGGAACGAACAAGAGGAATTATGGGAAGTTCTCTGGCAAACATTTCCTGCTGGGGTATTTACCGAAAAACCAATCAGTTATAAAGCAGTAAATGGAATACTGCCCAGTCAACCACAGGCATCGAAACAAGTTTACAGGCCTCCATCTGCTAGAGGACGCACAATAACATCAGGTAAAACTGAAAATAATGGAGAGCTAAAATCGATTTCTGAAGGTAGCTATTCAACATTATTTTAAGATGTATTTAATGTAATTTTTTGTAAAATATAAATGGATTTCAGCTGCGTTGAAACCACCTTCAAAGACTAAGAAAAAAAAAGATGCCAAGAAAGCTAAGAAAGAATTAGAGAATACACAAGGAGAGGCAACTAAATCATCTATTAATGGTCAATTAGTGAATTCAACAGTAAAAAGTCAAATGACAGCTTCTATTCCAGATCCTGATTTAACTGATGATCCTGAAAAGAATAAAAAAATAAAGAGAATCAAGAGTGTAAGTTTTATCCGAATTCCTTTATATATATATATATATATATATATGAAAAATGTATAATTATTTATAATACATTTAATT
This sequence comes from Goniozus legneri, assembly GCA_003055095.1. NCBI lineage: Eukaryota > Metazoa > Arthropoda > Insecta > Hymenoptera > Bethylidae > Goniozus > Goniozus legneri. The sequence continues at coordinate 67,973 of NCVS01003932.1, read as the reverse complement.
TAAAAATTTCAGAAATTAGATCAAATAAACAAATTGAAGGAACAACAATCTGCAGGAAAGGTACTAGAAATAAATCAATTGGACAAGATTAAAAAGGAATCGGAATTACTCAAAGAACTTGAGGAGCTCACATTATGATACCTTGATTTATTGGAAAAATGCCAATAACAATGCCAAGTTTGGAGTTTGATAACGAATTACGACAAACTCGTTAGAGCGTCAATTAACAGTACTGTGTTTACAGGAATTATATATTGCTATAAATACGAATTCTGAAAATTAACGCAAAAAGGGATCAATGAAAATTGTGGGTTTATAGTTATTATAATAAGTTCATGGTTTACCAAAATGATAATGGTAATAACTATATTGAACCGTGATTAACGCATAACATGATGTAATGAACTTTCTAAATAACTCGATACCTCTTCGTTATGAATCAATTGTTGAAAACGAGAAAAATGTTTCTAAATATCATTTTGTGTTGACTACTATTTCTCTACACGCCAATAACATTGTTGCAATGATGAAAATACACATGCTACCAAAATACCAAAAATAATTTTGGTATCATTCTTGGAATAAAAATAAAATTGTAAAGATTATCGATAAAAATAGATGTACATGCAACAGTTTGGTGGCATTGAGGTATATAAAATCTTATTCCTTACAGGTGCTGTTTGTTTATTTAATTGCTATGATTAACTTTTATCACCTATTACAAACCATATACAGTTGATCTATGACTTTTTAAATTACTTTATGTTGAAAATCAAGTTGTTTTTTAATAATTTATTCCAGTAAATTATTTGCAACAGTTTCTACAATGTATTAAAATTTTTAAATAATATATTAGAGAAATGTTGTATTGCAAAAATTCAAGTCATGTGATTTGTTATTTTTGTTCAAAATGAAAAAAATAAGAAACTATTGATGGATAATATTCCAATACTTTGTGTATGCTTGTTTTTTTGATTGAACTATAACTTGTGTTCAGTAAATAAATTTTATCTGCATTCAGTTTATTCGGATAATTTTTTCCTTATTTATATATTGTCAAAAATCGATGTGTTATTTTCGCGCTGGTTTTTATTTTAATTCGATTATATGTGCATATTCATGGCATTAGGTCATCGCTGTACATATGTATACATTATAAGACTAGAATGTAAAATATTCCGAGCTTACAATGTTAGAATGAAAATTGTTACAACTGTCTTTCAATTGTGAATTACGTTCAACAATCGTGTACTACAGTATCGTTCAAATAAATTGAATTACATATTTAACAATCGAAACTTTGCCATCTAGGAATTTAGAATTTAAAGTATGTTAGAGGGTTTGCTTGTAACGGAAAACGGATGGTAAATTGTTCAACCACAGTGCACTTTATTGTTAAATGGTTTTCAGAACATATTTATTTGAATATGAAATTCCATCGCAAGAAACACTTTATTTGAAGTAGAACATTAGGAATTTCTTATGATGATAAATAATTGTAGTTTACTATTCGACGTACAATTTTTTGTTTTACAACGATATAAGTGTTTACTTGTCCAGAATTTTTAAGTCATAAATTTTCTATAAATGAAATTTATTTTGAATGAAAAAGATTATTTAAAAAACGTTGAATTTCTTGCGCGTACACTTATCCCTATCCCTATGTATATAAGTTTAATTATCGCGACGTAATGAAAGTAGAGCGACAAAGAGGGAGAGAGAGGTAGAAAGGGAGAGAAAAAGCGTAAACTCCAAAGTGAATGTAGTGGTAGGCTGGTAGTATACAACACATACACACACAGTAGGATGGAAAGGGAAGGGTGTATAACGTGAATTCGTACGTCCTAAAGCCTAAAGTGCGGCGGTGCGATTCGAGCGCCACACGATCCGTCCGTCGCGTGTTTACAGATTCACCCAGTGAGTTCCGTAACGTCACGTCAAAAAGTGCAACACACACTCATCTCGGATTCGCGTATACGTCCCACCGTTTTACCTTGCGTGAAAAAAAGAAAACACAATAAGAAAAGGTGCGATAGTGATTAAAAAAATAAACGTTGGGAATCGAAGAGATCGTCCTGATTGCAAAACGTTGAGTCGATATGTAAACGCGTATAATACGTTCAGCGCGGTTCACGAAAAAGATCTTTTGTTAATACGGTAGTACTGCCAATCGTTAGGAAACGGTCGCCATTTTGTCCCGGAGGTGGCCCGGTCGGTGCTGGCGAAAGAAGCGGAAAAAAAAGGAGAAATAACAAAGGGGACCTTTTTTTTTCGTCTAACGTAAAGATAAAGACGGGCCTGGGCCGATAGCGGAATCCCAGTATTCCCGGTGTCAAGGGGATCAACGCGTTTTGTACGGTGCGGTCTACCCGTCATCGTAAATGTCGTCTATCTGGATTCGTAATTCGCTAAGCGACTGGCGGTTCCTTGTCACGTTTGCTCGTGCATCTTGCACCAGTACGTAGGCTACGCGTTGGTGTTATACGCATCCAGTGTTCGTCAACCGATCGGGACGTTTGTTTCCCAGTCCTTGTTTTCCCTTTTTGTTTTCCTTCGCGACAGTTGCGATCGTTCGACACTCACTCTCCACGCTCGAGACACGATGGCTGACAGCACCGAGGTTCAGATCGAGAGTGATTTTTTATGAATGTCTGACATTGTGATTCTCGTTGGAAGTTTAATCGCGAGATCAACGAGAGAATATTTTTACGTCTGGCTTGGCTTTATTATCGCCCATATGTTCTCGAATTTGCCTTCGGGTTCTCTGTTCAAACGCCTTTCCTTCGAATTACATTGATACGATGAGAAAACTATCGGTGCTATCTGCTGTCACACGACTTGGTTCGGACACATCGTAATCCGTCTCAGTTTTATCCCAGAGTTCATCAATTCATGTGACTTGTCAATTGCCAAAAAACGATTCGAGGAACCCGATCGATTTTACGTTGTCTGATATCGTTTTGCTTTATGATTTTTTTTAGTCGTTAATTTTGTTTATTTCTTTGTGTTTCGTTATAACAGTGCGCTTTCAACCTCGATATACCGTTTTAAATTACCAAGCAATATATTTTTTTAATCTTTATTACATAATTTAGATAGTTTTTGTTTATATTATGAAATAGTTTGTTCGAGCTCCTTCATTTTTTAAAAGCACCTATTGTAGTTGATGAGAATTACATTCCACCACATAATTAGATTAATGCTGAACAATTAAACAGAAATTTTGTTTCTGTTCTAGATAATGTAGGTATAGTTATTTGAAACGAGGCCTCTAGGATCTAATATACTTCATGTCAGTGAGTGTTTTGAATGTAAGTCATTGGTGGTGTGCTCATTGGACCAAGAGAATTTGCAAAAACTAAGAATAGTAACAGAATATAAAAATGACAATTGCCACAAGAGGTCAAGGAGTTGGAGTTGATCCTCCGGATAGTCAACCAACGGCTCAGGTATAATATTATTATTAAAAAATTCGTAGTTTAAAATTTTTATCTAGTGGTTAACTCAAAATGCTATTTTGAATATATAATTTTTTAGATGCATAGTCCACCAATTTCGCAGCAGTTGACAGAATCTATGTCCAGTCTGCAACTCACAGAAAATGTAGCCCAAACAGAATTTTCCAATGAAAATATAACAACTGTAGAAGAAAATAATCAGCAACAAGGAGAACCTGATTTTCCTATTGCGCAGCTTAATATGCTTCATGAAAAAATATCTAGTCCACGATGGGTTGTACCAGTCTTGCCGGAGCAAGAATTAGAGTGCCTGTTACAAGCCAGTATTGAGCTTTGTAAAAAAGGTTTGAAATTCAATCTTCTTCATATATTAGATTAAAATATTTCACTAAACAATGATTTTAATAATCTCATGTATCATCTTAGGAATTGATGTACAAAGCGAGGCATGTCAACGTTTTTTTCGAGAGGGACTGACCATTTCGTTTACTAAGATTTTGACAGACGACGCAGTGAATAGTTGGAAGTTGAATATTCATAACTATATAAAAGTTAATTGCGAGCGATTGGTGGAACTTTGTGTCTTAAAATTAGATGAGGACTGGTTTCCTCTACTGGATTTACTGGCCATGGTTTTTAATCCTAGTAATAAGTATGTAGAATTCTTTAATCCTTCAATACAATCATAACATAAAAGCTTTATCTTCATATTTCAATATTTCTTTAGGTTTCATATATTTAATGCATCGAGAGTATCGGAAACTGTTCCGCCTGGTGGTGACATTAATGAAGATGAAATTTATGCTCAACCTCCAACCGATTCCAGAAGTCCTCGTGGCTGGCTTGTAGATCTTATAAATAGGTTTGTTTCTCTTTAACAATAAAAAAAGGGGGGTGAATTACATCTTACCACTCCAAATGACTAATCTTGAATAATTGTATTTTATAGATTTGGAAGTCTCAAAGGGTTTGAAATCTTGCTCTCTAGGTTTCAAAGTGGCCGTAATTTAACAGTGCCAGTTATTTATGCTTTAATAAGACCTTTTGGTTTATGTTACGAATTATTGACTGTTAAAACGATAATGAAATATTTGATGCCTATTGTGGTAAGTAAATTATTTTTGTTTTATAATTTGACTTAATCAATATAAAACAACCAATGATATATTTTGTGTAGTTAATGGTGCCTGTCATTTTGGACAATTTAACTGATGAAGAATTGAAAAAGGAAGCAAAAAATGAATCAAAAAATGATGCCATTTCCGCTATAATCAAAGCCGCAAAATGTTTAGTGTCACGAGTACCGCAGCATGACGAAATGATAAAAAATTTAGAAATTTTAAGACTAAAAATGATATTAAAACTTTTACAAATTTCTTCGTTTAATGGAAAAATGAATGCTTTGAACGAGGTAAACAAAGTCATAGCCAGTGTTAGTTACTATCAACATCGTAATGCTATTGTAGAAGAAGAAGAGTGGCTTACTGCTGAGCGTATGGCGGTAAATATTTTATATTTAATCTATTTTTAAATAATAGGAGTATGTATAATACCGTATAACAATTACAGAAATGGATTAAGGACAATGGAGTTTTAGAAATTGTTTTGCGAGATTCTTTACACCAACCCCAGTATGTAGAGAAGTTGGAGAAAATTTTACGTTTTATCATTAAAGAACGTGCGTTAACGTTAGAAGACTTGGATGCTGTCTGGGCAGCACAAGCTGGCAAACATGAAGCTATTGTTAAGAACGTTCATGATTTGTTAGCAAAATTAGCTTGGGATTTTAGTCCTGAACAACTCGACCATTTATTTGAATGTTTTCAGGTAAGTGGAGGGTTATATTATACCTATATACGTATCCGACTGAAAATTCATTATTCCATAATTTTCTAATAGACAAGTTGGAAAACTGCAAATAAAAAACAACGCGAAAAATTATTAGAATTAATTAGGCGACTGGCAGAAGATGATAAGGATGGGGTTATGGCACATAAGGTTTTACTTTTTCTTCATATCTTATACGTTTTTAATTAAAGAATGAAAAACTGAGTTATTCAATTTTGGTTTCAGGTATTAACTCTATTTTGGAATTTAGCTCATTCTGATGAAGTACCCACAGAAATAATGGATCAGGCTTTGAATGCTCATGTAAAAATTCTTGATTACTCATGTTCTCAAGAAAGAGATGCACAGAAAGCAATTTGGTTAGATAAATGCGCTGAAGAATTGAAAAATGGCGACAAATGGGTTTTACCTGCATTAAAGCAGATACGTGAAATTTGCTGCCTTTATGAATCCACACCTAACATCGGTCACAATCAACGTAGTCATCATTTACACTATCGGTAAAATAATAAATTGTAATTAAAAAACTTATTTTTACACTAATTACTCAATATTTTCAATATATATGTATATATATATTAGGCAAGAAGTTATTGAACGATTACAAAAGGAACACTGTGTAGTAATATTAGTAACTAATACTTTAACGTCATATATGGATAAAGTAAGGAAACTGAGAATGAAAAATCCTGATCTTGATCCTAATACTTTTATGCCGGATGGTCGGTATAATCACATTATGCAAGTTCAAGAAAGGCTCAACTTCCTACGTTTTTTACTAAAGGTATTTCAATGTAATGAATTTTCGTTTATATTCGTCGACTCATATCTCTTTTTCCATAACATAGGATGGTCAATTATGGTTATGTGAGGATCAAGCTGAACAAATTTGGAAATGCTTGGCGGAGAACGGTGTTTTTGTATCTGACCGAGAAGCATGTTTTAAGTGGTTTTCTAAGCTCATGGGCGATGAGCCAGATTTAGATCCAACAATAAATAAAGTTTTCTTCCAAAATAATATATTGCAATTAGATCCAGCATTATTAACTGAGAGTGGAATAAAATGTTTTGAAAAGTTTTTTAAAGCTGTCAATTCCAAAGAAGGAAAACTGAAATTGAAACGCCGTACGTATCTTATGGATGACGTAGATCTTATCGGAACTGACTATCTATGGAGAGTAAGTAGATCTCTATATTCAATACCTTCAGTTTTATGTTGAAAATCTCAATATTTTTTTATTTCCATATAATTAGGTAGTGACGAACAGTCCAGAAGAAATAGCTAGTCGTGGAATAGAACTTTTAAAAGAAGTTAATACGAATTTAGGACCGCGGTTACAATTATCAGTGTTGGATTTTCATGAAACTTACATAGCGGAATGTTTGGATAGATTAAGAGCTCATTACGACACTGTTGCTATATTGAGTAAAGGATATCTCGATGAAAAAGAGGATCGTGGCGATGATGTGAAAATCGAAGCCATGAAAATGTGTCGAGTAATGAAAGTATTGCAAGAATATATAAACGAATGCGATACGGCATATCCCAGGGAAAGAAAAATACTACCTCTGCATAGGTAAATGCAAATGTTTGAAAACTCGCTAATTCGTTCGTAACTAAACACTTAAATAATTTTTGTTTCCAAATTACAGAGCAGCTCGCGGAAAACATATATCGCTTATTATTCGCTTTGTAAATCCTGGACGAAATGTCGACGATATAGAAATATCAACTCATAGCAACGATACATTAGCATCTTTGAGAAGACAAATTTTACGCAGGATCAAAGCTGATGGCACGAATGTTAAACTGGATTTATTCGTCAATGGAGAGGCGCTTGACCAAGCGGATGATAGAAAATTACTCTCACAGACTTCTTTACGAGACAAAATGGTAAGTATTTATAAGATTATTCTAAAGTAGACATTAAAAAGAATCTAAACCATAAATTATATTTACAGTTTCTATCTGCGAAATGTACTCAAGCCAACAGTAATATGCCTAGTTCTCCTGATAGCAGCTCTGATAGCTCTACAAGTTCACCTCGGCATCCGTACGATGCTCCTAATATGACTGCGGAAAATAGCCTTCCTGGCGTAGTCATGTCGCAAAGACCGCAGTATGCAACCTTTTTCTTTCAATTGGCCGACCTTGGATGTGCGTTAAAACACGCGCAATTAAGAGACGGTGCTCGAAATCTTCTGCAGCTAGTACCACCAGATGCTCTTACTGTAACGAGATTACAATGGTTATTTGGTTGTAACAAACAAGATGAATCGATGCAAAATTCGCAATGCAATGACCAGAATGCCAGCGTGGATGCATTATTTTTCACTGCTGGTCCTAGCCAAGTTTTATATAATTTAGAGGTGAGTTAGTTATTATTTTTTCATATTTTACAAATATGGTGAAAGTATTAATTTTCTTTCCATTTCAAGGTACTCTACACTTTACTTATGCCAGCGCTCGAACCGATGTCGGAAAAAGCCTTTGAATTTCAATATAACTTTATCAAGAGTGGCGAAGCAGGCGTTATTCTGGATATGCTGACTAAAAACAAATTTTTACCCAACGCAGATGAAACAACTAAACGATCTGCTTATTTGACTGTATTGAAATTGTGTAAATTATTATTGACAATAGTGGGAAATGTTGTGGCTCATGTGATTGATGAAGTCCAACCTGAAAGTCATGAAAGTCACGGCCATAATAATCGAAATCCTGTGACAATACTGAAGCACGCTCTGCAAAGCGTACCTAACCATAATACCGAGTTTATGTTACGAAGCGTTGCAGTCAAGTTGGCCCATCATTTACCGACTAGAATGTTCACTGGGGGGTCGGAGTCTGATAGGTGGCGGCTGTTACTAATGCAAGCGATTTCCTGGGAATTACCTGACTTCGCTACTATACGTGCCATAATTAGAATAGCATGGGCTGCCTCTAGTGGAAATTTAAATAATATTAATTCATCGGTGAAAGTACTGCATGCCGTACACGAGACAAACCAAAAAGAACAACGAGTTCTCGATAACAATGACGTACTAGGTAAATATATTATTGGATTGATAGCAACCTGTATGAAAAAGATGAACTCTTATTGTAAAATTATTTTTCAGTCTGTAAAGAAGCTTTAGAAGTGTTAGCAATAGCATTAGTACTGAATTCTTCTGCTCTGTCGCGATTAGCCGGCGATGAAGTATGGCAAAAGTTCTTAATCGACCTTGTCTTACTGAGTACATCAAGAGCAGTAAGAGTTACAGCGACAGAACAATTCTTTTTAATATTAACGTGGCGTAGCAATTGCAACCAAGATACGTTATCAACAACTATATCGTTGCTCTTTCTCGTATTAAATACAACTGTAACGGAAAATGCTAAAAACAGCCATGAATATTTCCAGGTTCGTGAAAAAAACGATATCAACTCGATTTTAAAATATTTGAAGAATTATTTACTTAGTTCGTTAATTACAGCTCTTGTGCCGTCTACTCAACTACTTACACATATCAGGGTGCCGAACAGTCACCGCTAAATCGTTACTAGATGCCGAGATATCGTGGTTGAAAAAGGTTCGAGATAACGTGAGGAATACTGGCGACAGCCAGGTCGATGAAGCTCTCCTAGAGGGTCATCTTAGCTTGACCAAAGAGTTGGTAGCCTTTTTGTCAACGAGCGAGAAGTACGATATTGGTTCCAATGATGAGCACGAAATAAATTTAATAAAGGTATAACATTAATTTGAAAATATCTGTTTACCGCACTAATTCGATATTAATTTAAGGAATTAGTAGAAGATTTCGTTTTTCCGGCATCTCGTTTGATGTTACAACTACGAAGTACAGGAGAACTTAGCGCATCGCAAGCGTGTCCAGTTTGCACTACTCCGCAATCGACTAGCGCAGCGTTCGATTTGCTCGTGGGTCTATGTGTAGGCTGTGTACCGAATATGAAACTTCTAGTCACAATGCTTACTGACATGTTTTATTCGGAAAGAGACGAACCATTGCAAGAGTGGGATTATTTGCCGCCAGTAGGATTGCGGCCGCATAAGGGTTTCGTCGGTTTGAAAAACGCCGGAGCCACTTGTTACATGAATTCGGTATTGCAGCAACTGTATATGGTTGAGAGCATTCGAGTAGGACTTTTAGCTGCGGAAGGAGCTGCAACGGATTTGAACGAAGATTTTTCGGGTGAGGAACGTATAGAGAACGAGCACACAATCGAAGCCAATGACAACGACACGAACGAAGAAAAATGTGGAGCTGATGAATCGAGAAAGGAATATAATATCGGTATTCTGAAGCAAGTTCAAGCGATATTTGGACACTTAGCTTACAGCAAACTGCAGTATTATATTCCGAGAGGATTATGGAAGCACTTCAAGTGAGTTTACGGAAATGTGTTAGTGAGCGTCTCGAATTCGGTTAAATATAACGTAATGTCGCATTTAGGTTGCAAGGGGAGCCTGTAAATTTAAGAGAACAGCAAGATGCCGTTGAGTTTTTTATGAGTCTTGTAGAAAGTTTAGACGAAGCTTTGAAAGCTTTAGGTCACGAACAAATTATGAGTAAAATTCTTGGCGGTTCATACAGCGATCAGAAAATTTGTAAAGGTTGCCCACATAGGTATTTAAATAATTCTTTAAAAATTGAAACTCTACTGTTTCGTTTTATCGATTTAACACATTGAAATTTATTGTAGATACTCGAAGGAAGAGCCATTTAGTGTTATAAGCGTAGATATACGAAACCATAGCAATTTATTGGATTCGCTGGAGCAATATGTTAAAGGTGAATTACTCGAAGGTGCAGATGCTTATCACTGTGATAAGTGTAACAAAAAAGTAGGTTTTTTTATTGAATTTTTCACTGATCTAGTAAAATTGTTCTTAATGTTAATAATTTCTAAAAAAAATTTCAGGTAGTAACTGTGAAAAGATTATGCGTTAAAAAACTACCACCAGTCTTAGCGATACAACTAAAACGATTTGAGTACGATTTTGAAAGAGTCTGTGCCATTAAATTTAATGATTACTTCGAATTTCCTCGAGACTTAGATATGGAACCATATACTGTTTCTGGTCTTGCAAAATTAGAGGGTGAAATTATAGACTGCGATTACGACGAATCGATCAAAGATACTTGCACTAAATATCAGCTATCGGGTATAGTAGTTCATAGTGGTCAAGCGAGTGGTGGACATTACTATTCTTATATTTTACACAGGTAATTTATTTGACATTTTTTATTTAAATTTTATGTATATTATAGATATTTTTTTTCAAATTTATCACTTAATTTATTTATGCAGACAAAACGATGGGTCTGCTAAATGGTATAAATTTGATGATGGGGAGGTTACCGAATGTAAAATGGAAGAAGAGGAAGAAATGAAGTCTCAATGTTTCGGGGGCGATTATTTAGGAGAAGTATTTGATCATATGCTTAAACGAATGAGCTATAGGAAACAAAAGAGATGGTGGAACGCATATATGTTATTTTATACGAGAATAGATGTAGAGGAAAATACTCTTATGAAAAGCGTTAACGAATTATCATTGTGTATGTGTTTTTCATTCATTTAAAGAGTCTAATTATCTCTCAAGAAAACGATTTTAATAAAAATTTCTACTTTTTCCAGATACAAAATTAGGCGTTATGAAAATGCCTCCTGCAATCGAGTATAGTGTTAGAAAACAAAATATAAAATTCATGCACAATCGAAATCAATTTAGTGCAGAATATTTCCAGTTTATAAAAAAATTAGTATCTTGCAATCCATTCAATATGACCAGACAGAATGTGAATGAAAAAATTGTAAGTTTTCAATTTGAATTTAATTTTATAAATAATAATAAAAAAATTTATCTTTTTAGAGCCCTGAAACCGAAGAATTATCAATGTTATCAGTACAATTGGCATCTAGATTTTTGTTCTACACAGGATTTCACACAAAAAAAACACTACGGGGAAATGCAACAGAGTGGTACGATATAGTTTGTTACCATTTACGCATCAGTAAAGCTGTAAGACAGTGGTTTGCCCACAACGTGCTCTTCAGTCATCCCCACAGGTTTATTTCTATTTTTCATCCTCATCATAGATGAAAGAGTATTTTAATTATTACAATTCATTTATTGCAGATTCTGCGAGTATTTGTTAAATTGTCCAAGTACTGAAGTGCGTACAGCTTTCCTGAAAATTTTTGTATTTCTCGCACATCTCTGCTTGCAAGACGGACCATGCGCACCACCAAGTTTCAACGCTCCTTGTACGTAATATATATACATATCGATAGATATATATGAGAGTGTGTGGATTGTTGAGAAATATCTGTTAATCCTATATCGTGATATTATTTGCTTCAGCTATTTATTTGGATCCCACTGCAACACTAAGTGATCATTTACTACATGCTGTACTCTCCTTATTGGATCGGGAAATTTCTGATCATGGTCGATATCTACCACATTATTTTTCATTATTTCATACATACGCAACAGTTGGTCTATCAGAAAAATCTCAATTGCTTAAAGTGAGTATTGACAAGTCACACCTTTATACAGTGTGTAAATATTGTTGTGATTTTTACAGTTGAATGTACCAGTGAGATTCATGTTGGTGGCTATTGAGGAAGGACCAGGTCCCACTATAAAATATCAATATCCCGAACTTACAAAGCTACACCAAGTTGTTAGTATGTTAATATGTTGCTGTGATGTATCCAGCAAAGCGTTATCAAGTCAGGCCGATGCTGGTGTGGCGCCCTTATTAAATCCATATGGTGATCCAGCTTGTCAGCACGAGTACCTAATGCCGATTCAACCACAAGTAGCGGATATACTCTTTAATAGGACGAGGTAACGCCCAGTCGATATTTTACTATTATTAATAAAAACTATTTTCGTGGGCATTTTATTTCTATGAATACCATTTCTTTGTTTACAGTTATATCAAAAAGATAATAGAAGATGCCAACATGACTGAAGATACCGTTAAATTATTACAATATTGTTGTTGGGAGAATCCGCATTTGTCTCGGACGGTACTTAGTGAGCTCTTATGGCAAATTGGATTTGCTTATATCCATGAACTGAGGCATCATACGGATCTTTTATTAGAGATGCTTCTCATGGAGGATTCATGGCAAACTCATCGTGTCCATAATGCTCTCAAAGGTAAGCTATTTTGTGAATCCATGTCATAATGAAAATTCTATACATGAATCGATATCTAAATCAAGTTTAATTATAGGTATGCCGGAAGAAAGAGAGGGCTTGTTTGAAACTATACATAAGAATAAAAATAATTATCAAAAACGAGCTTACCAATGTATTAAATGCATGGTGACACTGTTTAATAAATGTAAGCCTGCCAATCAATTATTACACCAGAACGCCGATTTGAATAGAAAATGGATTAATGCTGTCGAATGGCTTCATGAAGAATTAGAAAAAGTATGCTTATTCATGTACAATAATCAATGGATTTTGGTTAAAGAATGAATTTAAAATTGATTTTGTTGAATTTTACAGCGCCCATACCCTTCTACGGCATCCTATACTCACGCATACAATAATTGGTCTCCGCCAGCACAATCCAATGATTCTACGAACGGTTATGTATTAGAGCGCAGTAATAGCGCTAAGAAAACGTTAGAAAGAGCTTTAGAACTCTGCCCCGAAGATGAACAGGATATAGAAGACGGTAGTGAAGATTGCGCAGAAGATGCAGAAAAATATGTAACCATAAGACCATCCATCAGAGATATTTATATACACGACGATTTTTTGGACGATAGTGAAAGAAAAGGAAAGACTGCTTTTCTGTTTCGCCCTAGGCGAAAAATTAGCGATAGAAAAGAACGTAATTTTGGAAGGTATGATAAATCAAATAGTATTTGAATTTTAGTAAATTATAGTTTCGTCGGTGTTCAAATCTTGTTTATAATTTTTCAGTCTTTCGGATAACAATTATATTCTGTCGGCACAAGATGACGTTTATTATTTTACACAAGGTCAACAAAATTGCGATTCATCACAAAGTACGAGCCAGGATCCATAATGAATACTAAATGTTAACGATTCAAGTTGCTGCCTCAGTGAGACTATTTCAGGATATTTAAATATAAATGCGCCAATAATTTGGTGACAAGTGGTAGAACCATGTACAGATAAAATAAACCTAAGAATCTGTTTTATTCGACTGGATTTTTTAGAGTTTTATTAGTCAATTTGTTTCACTGTTGGTGGTTACTCCTGTTGTGCTATATAAAATAAATATAGCAGTTCAAACTGTGAAAAAAATTAAAAACAGACGCAAACTGCGACTAAGGAAAAGTTTATAAATGTTGGTCGAGATTGTTATTACTTTTGCGTAATTTTTCGCAAACAATTTTGGGAATGTTATTTTGTTCAGAATTATCGTGATGATATTTTGGTAGATGTATCCCAATACGATATATCTATCGAAGGTTGGAAAACTGCAGTTTACTAATAGTTGGTCTCGATTAACAAGTATCAACTTATACTTAAAGATGCGATGATATTGTATAAATGTATAGCGAGTAGTATTATGGGATCCCCCTGTAAGCAAAATAGAAAATAAAATACGAAAAGCGATTTTCCATATGCGAATGTAAATTTGTTGCTAATGAATTTTTAAATCTTTGAAATCTTCATGACGATCGGTGGTGAAACGAAAATGTCAACATACACTAGAGTGTCTATCTATTGTTTGATGATAATACTGATAATGAAATAAATACTTACCAACAAGCTACTTTGACGATCTTTATATGAGTAAGGAAGTCAAATTTTAATGATCTTATAATTTTTAAAATTGATGATAAAAAATTGTTTGATTGTATGTACGTGAATTTATCGATGCTTCTTAGTGTAAATTATTTCAAGGTATAGTGAGTCAATAATGAAAAGATACTCTAGTTTATGAAAACTAATAATACATGCCTAAAATTCAGTAATGCATTAAGAGCGAGAAAATCAATGGAAAAATTTACGGCAAGTTCAGGCCGCTGTTAAAGTGAAGAGGATTGTGATGGCAAAAAGAAATAATTACACAAGGAGCCATTCTCCGCCCTGCATTCTAAAGCATTTTTTATTATTCGTTTAAGAAGTAGATTACAAACATTTGTAATAAAAAAAAAAGATATCCCATCGAACAAGTACTCTCGACAAAACAAAAGTGGAGTGAAAGTATTCAAAACCAGAACCGAAAATAGTGCTGAACGAGAAAATAGTGTGCGTGCGCGTGTGTGTGATATATGAATATTATGCACAGAAATCTATCGGTAATAAGCAAACCACATGTATACATTTAAATTCAAAAAAAATAATACCAACGATTATGTCAAGACACCAGGAATAACGACGTATTCAATATTGTTCATATTTACCAATAATCAAGTTATGAAATGTACCAAATTATATATTAGCTTTTATCAGTTAAAAAAAAATGGTACCTAATCTTACTCAACATGTACATATACAACTGCTTTTTATATGTGATAAAAATTATATTCCTATTATACATTGAAGATTAGGACGCTATTGTAAATCCTGGTTTTTGTATACAGACTGTATGCTAAGTTCTTTTTGTTAATGAGGATGTAGTTTATAATTATTTATATTTAATTGTATCACTAATTAAGCGTGACATCTTGTATGATAGTCGACTTATAAATCATTGAAAATCGAAGTGGACGATTTTGAAAATTGTGTCATTGCAACTAGTGTCATTTGTATGCGAGGTAGAAGTATAAGGAATGCGAGATATGACTAACCGGCCACATGGTTTTATTTGATAATAACATTTCTCGAGATACTTTTACTTTTTAAGCTATTATTAATATTGAAACATCTTTCTAGAGCACAATACTGAGCTAGACTAAATTTTTCAAAGAATTTTCAATTTTTTCTAAATTTATTACGGCTTGTAATATGAAAATAAAACTTATATAATTTAAAGTTATTATAAATAGAAGAGTTTGATAGTACACGCATTTTAATATTGTTCCGAACATTGTTATCAACCGAAATGAAGATCAAAGGCAAATGGTTTATCTAACAAAGTATTAAATTATCGTGTATTATAAGATTGATGAACGTACAATATTTCTCCCGATGAGTTGAATGACATTAATCTTCATGCAACCACTAAAGTTTCTCAAGTTTATTCTCTTTTTTTCTAGTTTAAGTAACAGACGTAACTTTATTTTATATCAGTCGATGCTCTAGTCAATAAAGCTAAGTGTATGTAGATGAAAATTTACCGATTCTTTCTCAGATTATCTGAACAGCATAATTTTTCAAAAGATACAATTACAAATATAGCGTAAGAATAAATAGCTTCATTTTTATCGTAGGATTGAATCAATCCCGTTTGTTACGTAATCAATAATAACTGTTGTATTGCAATTAATGACTATATTGATTATGTTACATTGTTGTTTGCACAGCAATCATAAGTACGTTGATTACGTATTTTACTTTTATTCCTCATTTGCCTTTGATACGACAGTTTTTAAAAATACCTTTAACGAGGTAAATACATTTAAACTACCTCGATAAACGGTTCACGTATTAATACACATCTGTATTATTTTTCGAAGTATCTGAGAAAGTTGTTTCGTCTTCTTAATAACTAATAGCTATTGCGATCGAACGTTCGTGAGCTTCTGACGCGAGAAGCCCTGAATATGTTGAAATCACACCATTAAACTAAGTAAACATTAATAACTAGCAAATTCGCTGAGCGTTATTCTTTTGTAAATTAAATACATGCTTTACGTCGACAATTACTTCGTTATAATGTCAACGATTGTGCTATTACTACACCAAAATTCCTTAGAAATTTACGACGAAATCAATCTCTTTAACATTATTTTTTTTCTTTCACGAGAACCCTTTCGTTGACATTGTCACTTTGCAAAATTTAATCGACTGCGATGAATGAGATTACTGTCATCAAAGAGAAAAAAAATTAATAAAATTTAATATTTAACCATTTTTTTTTTTCATTGATAAGAATCCTTGTAACGCGATCTAATATGCGACAATATGAATATGGACGATGAAATATATTAACGCTATGGTTGTCGCGTGTAAAGAATGAATTTCATAAAAAGCGATTTTATATGATAAAATTTTCGAACCAAACGCTAAAATCTTTCAGATCCATCAATCTTTAAAATATATTTTCCGCGCGAAACTTCTATCGATTTGGCGTTTGGAGGTTGATCGAGAATTATTTTTTTTTTTCGAGTACAGAATATTGAAATTTCATTGCTTACACCGATAGATCCATAATGGCCTTTACTGTCTTGTATATAATTTGCAGTATTTGTATCAAAGAAGAAATTAGCATATTTCGATATAACGTCAACTTTTTATAAAATACATACGCTCGCTCCGTCGTAGTACCCATCTAGCATTTTTATTACACTATATATCATTCGAACTATCTTGTAAATGTTACTGCGAATCGCTGTAAATGCACGGCGAGAACGCGAGGATTACAATTTTAGTGATGTAAATAAAGTGCGGTTGGATTAAACGCTATTACAACTTCAATGCTTTTAGACTTATAACACTTTGCTAATTAAAAATAATTAAAAATTTAATTTAGTTTAAAATAGTATTGTAACTTCGTGGATGCATTTTTTGAATAATTTCCTGACAAATTTTTATCTTCGAGCGCACTTCGCGAACGGACCGCTATAATAGTCATCCGTTAATCCGTTCATCCGTTAATTTTTATCGAGCGAACAATAGCTTCACATTTGCACTGTGAAGTTCTGCCGAAGTACAGAGAGCTCTTTGTACGAAAGAAACATCATAAATAATAATATGAAAACGTATCAAAGAGAGTCTTCGTCAATATCGTTATCTTGTACACATTTGCCCGTAAACTATTATCAAACTCATCTCGTGAAATGGTTTAGTCGCTCGTCAGATTTCAAAATCGTCGTATACTTCAGTCCAGCCTGACGAAATTTCGTGATCGAATAACAGCGATTCCTCTTCTTGCCCAAAGGTGAGTCGTTCCAAATTATCACCAAGCGAGATGATCATGTGATTTTTCGATTCTGTTTTTATCTCAAATTGTGTAATAAAAATCTTCTATGGAGAGTATTTTTGCTGATAATGATAAACTCGTTGACTTCATAGTCGCGAAAAAAAAAATATTCAGCGCGTAATGCTGATTAGTGTAACATTTTTTTTTTTTTTACGAGAAGAAAGTTCCGAGTGATAGCCGGCAGTCGAGTTTCTCGGTACGAGAGGAAAAATTGAATTTTCTCACGATGGCCAAATTGGTATGCCTCGACGATTTCGAGCTCTACGCGCAAAATAATTTGCCACCCTCCATACGGGATTACTACAAGAGCGGGGCTGGCGAGGAGAATAGTTTGAGACTGAATCGGCAGGCTTTCAAAAAGTAATGAAATAAAATATTTAAAATTAATATTATTAATTTTAATCGATGGAGAATGATTGCAGGTACAGAATTCGACCGAGAGTCTTGAGGAATATTTCCAAACGAGATTTAAGCACTACTATATTAGGTGAGAGAATTACTATTCCTCTGGGAGTTGCGCCTACTGCGATGCAGCGGATGGCACACCCTGACGGAGAATGCGCTACTGCGAGAGGTCAGTCAATACAGAACTCATTTCATCATGTACATATTTATTCATCATCAAATACACATAAAAATTCTATAAAAATATACTTAACATTATAGGAGTTATGTACATGACATAACGATCACAGATATTCAATACCGTAACGTTCGATAATTCTGTTAAATATATTCACGCGTTTAGTTTAACATTTTGTTAGATTGTAAAAATTGATATGCAGTTAAATTTTTAAACGGTCACTCGAGCAACAGAATAAAAAAGAAACTTGTTGATCAAGGCACGAAAATACGATCAAAGATTTCAGATATTATCTTGGAGTATATGCTAAAATATTTCATCATATTTCTAATGTGTCTTTATCGACGATTATTTTGTTCCACAAAATAATGTTGACTAGTCACCCACAATTCCAATATATGGAATTTTCTTATTCATATCTCAGATGATATTCATCTATTAATAAAAATCAATGGGATGTGTTTTTCACAACCATCGTGAATAATTAATCGAAATTAAAATAATAACAACGAGTATTCATTAAATAGTCGACTAGATTAGTTAAGTGATCTCTTCACTTTTGGTCCAATGTTATGCCAATTGCTCATAGCTCTTAAGTCTACATTTTGTATTCTCCACTTTTGCGTATTCGATCTCGTAGAACACGCGGCAACGAAAATCTGCTTCATCGAAGGATCGATATCCAAACATCTCCCTCCGTATCCAAAAATGATCCACTGTCGGTCCATATCGTATCGCATCATCTGATTACCCAACTTACCGTGACAAGGGTACATGTGCACTGGGGATTTGGATCCGAACCCAGCAACTTCCAAGCAATCGTTTCTATACATCGGCCGAATGTCCTTGTGCCATGTTAGCCGAAATTCTTGCTCACCCATCAACTTTGGATTATCGCTCACGCAAAAATCGACAACTACTATCTCCGTTTTCTTATGATTTTTTGCATCCAAACATAAATCAGGCACACCGACGTTTCGAATCTCGCCCCACGCAAAATCACCTGGATCTTCCACTGGATAATATTGGAATAGGTCAGGTGCAGCGTTGTCCAAGTACCACTGGAAGGACTTGCACTTGAGTTTTTTACGCAAGTTCTTTTGTGCAGTCATATCTCCAGGATCTATCGCAGTCAAACCTGGACGACGCTCGTATACGATGTTCGCGTATTCGTCCATCCAAATTTCAGCTATTCGTCTGAGATTCTTCTCTAAGAAGTCACCGGGACCCGGTGATGGGACGGGTATTGGGTCTTGATAAGGTGTGAATTTTCGATTGATGTGGCCTACGCGTGAGCACGGGACGATCAACACTTGTCCACCACACTGCCATATTTTGAAAGATAAATCGTAATGCTCGCCACCACCAATTTCCATGCCCGTGTCGTAACCTTCTAGTTCCCAGAAAAACTTTGCGCTGATCGCAAATAAATTTCCAGACATAACAGGAGTCTTATAAGGTTTGGATGGATTGCTCAAATCTTCGGGTAACATTGGCATACGCTTGGAATGGAGTTCCCAATTGAAAGCGCTTCTACTCGATTGGTTTTGAGGTACATATTCCAGTGTTTCGTGATTTATTGTATCGACGAATGGGCACACACAAGTTTTGTAATTTTTCGAGATCGGTTCGAGCAGTGGTGGAAGCCAGTTTACATTTACTTCGGTTCGAGCATCCAGGAATACTAAAACTTGACCCCTGGCGATCTTGGCTCCAGCCATTCTGCCTTGAACAACACCAGTACGGTCGGCTCTTCTCACTATTCTGACCTTTGGAAATCTTTGTTTCATGTAACGTTCTAAATTATTCTTAAATTCCATTTTTGTACTTCCATCGTCTACTAGTATGATCTCTTTGAGTAAAATTGGAGGTGTTCGATTAATTACACTCCAACAAGTACGTAGTAATGTTTTATAATGTTCGTTATAAAAAGAGATGATTACTGAAACAGTATCTAATTTCCTGGGATATTTCTTTGTTTTGCAATCTAGATGTCGTATATCAGGAAGAGAACGATTTGCAGAGATATCGTCGCTTAAAGCAGCATTAAAACCATTTAAATCGTACAATTCTTTCTTCATATGGGCATTGGTTACCGAAACAACAGCTGGTTTACCTTGTTCTCCTAAGCCCATTCGTCGTCTGTCTTGTTTCATCGCTCTATAATCATGCCAATCGATATTCTCATCTAAATTGCGAATAAGCTATAATCGAAACATCAAAATTGATTTATATACACAATAAAAGAAATTAATAGCTAGTAATAACATGGCTATAATCGATTATAATGTAAAATAAACGAATCGAATACCTGTGCCTGTACACGGCTATTATGATGGGATTGGTGCCTTATCTTTTTAACAGGGAGACCGTTGGTGAATGTTTTTCTTGCTTCTTTATCCTGAAAGGATGCCATGTATTCGTAATACTCTAAATAATGAAACATTAGAACAACGATGATCACTACTCCTGCCGATGTGAGACAACATTTCAATGTATTTCTCCCTCTCCGTCTCATTTTTATTTCATACCACCGATTGCAACTTAGTTCTGTAATTAAGTCAACACTCTGTTCACGAACTACAACGCAAACTCAATAACCTCATAATTTTCGAAATGATGCTTGTTATGTATAATATTTGACGCGTCAAACAACCGGTGTCAGAAATAAAATCACTTAGAGTACTATAAGCTCAGCTCTTTCCGACTTTGTGTACGAAACCGAGTATTAACGCTTGATTTGGTAGTGAACATAATACACCTATCTATGGTAACTACAGCAGGTTTTTTCGACCGAAACAGACACCCATGAATGTTTTTGACACTTGTTGCTTTGGAATAGACTCGTCGAGCGAACTTGTTCGTTTACAGCCGCGGAAAAAGCAGGAACGATTTTCACTCTGTCCACTATATCGACGAGCAGTATCGAGGAAGTCGCGGAAGCCGCACCAAAAGCGATAAAGTGGCTTCAACTTTATGTTTACAACGATCGGCAAGTAACAATAGATCTCGTTCAGCGCGCCGAACGTGCCGGTTTCAGAGCCCTCGTCTTGACGGTGGATGCCCCGATATTCGGAAACAGACGTGCCGATATTCGAAACCAATTCGCTCTCCCGAATCATTTACGGTGAATCAGAATATTTCATTCACCTCGAGACGAAAAAATGGTTTTTTCAATGGACTCAAAATTTTCAGATTCGCCAATTTCGAAGGGAATTTGTCGGAGAACAAAATCGAAAAAGATTCTGGATCTTGTCTAAACAAGTACGTTACCGACAGTTTTGACGGGACACTGTCATGGAAGGACATAGAATGGCTGAAGAGGTGAGATATTTGTTAATATTCTAAACGAATTGTTTACGATGGTAATATGTATATTTACGAAACTTGATTTAACAGTGTGACAAAATTACCGATCGTCTTAAAAGGCATTTTAACCGCCGAGGATGCTATATTGGCCGTTGAACATGGCATCGCTGGAATTGTTGTTTCGAATCACGGAGCGAGGCAAATTGATGGTGTGCCGGCAACGGTAATATTTTTTTTCGTTTTAATTATTTATTAATGGGGTTAATGTCCCAATTTGTAACCTTGAACCAGTTTGTATAAATAGAAATTGATTGATACATCTGTTAAAGAATTTTAAAGATTTTTCAAACAAAATGGCGGCGACGTTAGCAAGAAAGCGTCGCAGCTAAAATACGTAGAAAGAAAGGTTTGTTTGGTACGTAATTCGGCTCATAACGAAATAACTTTAACGAATAAAATTGTTTGAGGTTAATTAATTTATTGTACGGCTGAATTTTAGTTTATGATCCAAACGAATTTTTTTTTCATCGTAGTAACAACGTTGGAAGCACTGGATGTATCTTTTCGATGAAAAACGCTGCAAAATCGTGATAATATTTTTTCTCATGAATATGATATCCTTGTAGTGCACAAACTGGGTTTTCTACTTTATAATATTTTATAGATTGAAGTTTTACCGGAGATCGTGAGAGCTGTGGGTGAAAAAATGGAAGTTTACATGGATGGAGGCGTAAGAGAGGGAACCGACGTTTTCCGAGCGTTAGCACTGGGAGCTAAAATGGTAATGAATAATCGGATCGATCGAATGTGTATAATAATGAGAATGATAATGGTAATTGTAACATCTTATTTATTATTATCAAATAGGTTTTTATAGGTAGACCTATGATCTGGGGTCTATCCTACAACGGAGAGAAAGGAGCTACGCAGATTCTAGAATTGATGAGATACGAAATCGATGCTACATTTGCGTTAACAGGTAATTATTTTTTTCAAAAATATTGCGATGAATTTTTTTTTACACTTATCGTATATGTATTATGAGAAGAAAAATAATGTCGCTTATCGTTTCGGCGTATTTTTTTTGCAGGTTGCACTTCCGTGAAAGACATCGAAAGAAACATGTTGGTGCACGAGTCCTATTACTCTCGTCTGTGAGCTCGATTATTTTTCCTCGTGATCGAAATTATTACGTACGTGTATATTTAAAATAAACTTGAAGACTCGACACGCTGCTGTTCATTTTTATAACATTCTTGGCATTTTATTGAAGATATTTTTGTATATATATATTTATATATATATATATATATATATCTGTTTTTGTTGTGTTGTTTATATGTATATACAATGTGTGCGCACTTGCGTGACACCGACATATATATATATTTACGCACATACATACTCCATAGGCTTCTAAAATCATTCGTGTTGATTTGTAAACAAAGCAGACTTCTATACGACATCGTGTGTATTAAGGTGCGTACAGACTTGAGCATTTGTGCGCGCACGAATGCTCGGATGTGTACCGATGTTTTTGTGTAATTGCGCTTGTTGTGTGTAATTCGTGTGCGATTCGTGCGCGCACAAATGCTCAAGTCTGTACGCACCTTTACGTTTTTATTTGTTTTTATCGCATATCGTGTGGTTGTTTTTGGCAGCACGATTTCCGATTACGCTCAATACGAGACGAAACTAATCCGAGCTTCGTGGGAAACGAAGCGAATCTCTCTCGCACCGAAAATAAAAATAAATCCATCGATAGCTGGTGAGTCGTTGCTGCCTCATAAACAATGAACGTTTTACACGATTATACAACTTCGCGTCTCTAATAACTGTAATTCTCACAGATTAATCTTATATTTAATACGCATAATGAATTCTTGATAATTCTTTTAGCTTTTATTTTTCACGCAACAATTTTTTGTTTTTCTTTAAACCTAATATGTATAGGTAATACAGGTATACGTATTTTCACACACACTAGATTTAATGTATACATTTATCAATACGTGTATGTTTATGCGTATGAAGGAAGAGTTTCTTCAATCTCTACTATATATATATTACTCGTGTACAAGAATTACTCGATTAGCTTCTCACCTTTTTTCATCATTTTCTTTTTATAGATAGAAATATATATTTATGCTTTAACATAGTATTTTTGTTTGTTCAACGCGCATGTTCCACTTGCTCCAATACCGACTAACGAGAGTATCACTTTTCGCTCTACAACAGGCCTATGTACTCTAGACACTTTATACGTTGATTATTAAAATATGTTTTTTTTTGTAGTCGATTAATAGTACATTATTTTTCATATTATCGTGCGCAAAGCATTCACGTAGTTCGTCTGAGCGTGCAGGAGTGTGTAGCACTTTCCGCACGGTAATAAGAAAATTTTGTTTATTTTAGCCACTCGCATAGTGTACGTATTTTTTTTTTTTAATCTTTTCTGGGTGTCGGTGTTACTCGTATAACGTATTCTGAGTATAGTCAATTATAAACAATCTTTACACCGTGTGTGAACTGTTTTCGTGTCTAAACGTGTGTTCTGTCGAGAGAGCAAAGCCGTGCCACATCGACTACCAATTGGCTCAAAAATTGCTACTGAATCTTCTATTTTAATTTTCTCTTATATACACATGCTTAGCAGAGGTAGCAATTATGTACGAGTGTTTCTCGAAGAGATGTCGAAAAAATACGTTGGAAGAATTCTCAGGAGTTCGGTATCGACTCTCTTCTCGCAAAAGCAATCGGAAAATTCACGGAAAAGTCGAGTACTAGAGAATACGAGTAGAAATTTATCGAATCGCGTGTGTCTCTCTTCTCCCCCCTCGATTCTCTCGAACAAAATATTGTAACAATAATAATATAATGTAATAACAATAATATATAATATAACGTATTATATATTATATTACTGTATTGTAATATTATTGTTATTTTTTTTAAGGTTGTATATATGTAGTATTGGTTTAGATTTATCGTCCCTTTTGTTAAATATATAAGTACTGAATACTACGAATACAGTGATTCGACCGATATCCGAATACGCGATCACGCAAAATCTCGTCGAGGGTGCTTTGTGGGCTCGTAAAAGTTGTTCGTACCGCGACGCAACTCGACGTATTGTGCGACTCGGAATTCAGGTGAAAAACGATTGTGTAGGAGTTAATTCATCAGTGTGTATATTAATAGAAGTGTAAAATTGTTTGGTCCAAAAACTTGTGTAGCGTTTCATTTTTTTTCTTTTCGTTTGTTTTTGAGAAGTCGCGCTCGATTCTACAGCTATCCAAGATTAACTCATTCGCTGTGCTTCAATTGATTTCCATTTTTCCCCTCAAAACGAGCCCCGTCGAGTATTTCTAAATTTTCTGAACAAAATTTGGTTTTCGAGAACGTCGGCTATCTAAAAGTGATTACAAAAAAAATCGAGTATTGAACAAAATGGACAGAGACGCTTTTGAGATTCATCTTTTATATATAATATTATAATAATAATATAGTATTTATATAATATATTATTGTTATTCAATTTTCGAAAAACGTCTCTCCCGTACTGTTGAACATACTCGCTGTATTCCAACAGGAATGGTTTCGTTCTTTGAACTTTGCTTCTTCAATTCATTTGTTATAACAAATTCGCTTCTGATGGTACGTGTAAGCATTCATGTATCAGGCCAAGAACAAGTGGTTAATATTGAGATTGAATCGTCCACGCGCATTCAATTCTCACGGTCAGTCTGAATCTAATTGACAGTGATTACTTATATGAAAGGTATTTTTTTTATCATCTATAATATTAGTTTGTCGTGTTTATCTCATTTCTGGCTTTTGCTCTTACTTACGAACGTTTTTTACTGGATTCTTCAACATCTAAGCTACGTGGAGTGAGCGTGTTGTTTTCAACCTCTCGCGTTCTTACACGAGACGCGTTTTTACATATCCCCGTAAAGTCGACACAACATCAAATGTTTTTTTTTCTTCTAATCATTAGGAACACGAAATTTTTATTTTTACCGCAGTAAACGACGCTACGTTGATGAATTTTTCGCGAAAGCGTGCAAAAAAATTCTCTCCGAATATCCAATCAACAAGAACAATGTACAGCTAGTAGCAATAAATTCATAACGCGATCGAAAGCTCGTATTCAATACGTGTAAGAAAAATTCTCTTAAAACTTATTACACAAGTGTCCGAACTAATATTTTTTCAACGCAATATCAACTAACTGATATGTCAACAAACGCGAATACAATTCTCTTCGATTCTTAATATTATGAAATATTGTATATTTTTTTTTTACGCCGTTCATAGTTGAATATTTTCGTGAATTTCTTTCTCTTTCGGGTGTCTACGTTTCTAATAAGTTTGATATCGTGTATGTATAAGTATTTCATACCGTACGCACAATTTTCATCCCCTTTAATGTTATTAGTGCCATTGATAGTGTGTACTACTATATATGATATTCTGAGTAGGCAGTCTTGCCCGATTCACCTACGATATCTCTTGTGGTGAATATAATTGGTTGCTTAGGTACAGAAAAATAAATAGACTAAGCGTACATTGAAATGCAGGTGGCACAATGCAGCGTAGGTATACAGAGCTACCCACATCTTGCACCACACGACTAAATTTTAACGAACGCCTAGCCTTAACATCGTAAATATCACTTTTATCATGATAAGAAACCACGAACAAATTGGTTTTAATTGATATGAAATTATTCGTTACCATACTAATCCATATATTATTACCATAAACCAGATTAGCTCACTCAATCCATGCGATAAAATTATCATCCTTCTCAATCTAAATGAAACACGAGATAAAGAATACACGAACAAAATAAAATGGGAAACCAAAAATGATTTACACATACTTAATTTTTATTGTTTTTCCTTTTTTGTTCATCACAATATACATCATGTCATTATTTTTGACATTAAGGCGAGATTTATGGATATTCTTTACTTTTAGTAATCTTCTTGTGATTTGTTTACGTAAGTCAATAGGATTTTTGATATCTCTTAGTTTACTCAATTTTTTTTTTTCTTTTTTTTTAATCTCTATCGATTCTATTCACTGTCCCGCAGTTCAATATAACATTCAATCCCGTTGTATACGACGCTAGGAAAAAATATTGTATCAGTGTTTGAAACGTGTTTACAGTGGCACCAATGAAGCAACTCGTTAAATCAGCTAGCAGCAAACTCTTTACTTAAGTATCACAAATGTATACGTCTATATCTAAATTCTAGTAACGCTCTAAGTAACAGTAATCATATTCAATAGTGTTTTAGTATAGACAAATCCCACCTACGTATTCGACTAATAAGCTGTTGACTACACTGAAAAGTTTTGTGCCTTTTACCGATCGGATTTGGTATTCCCTTCGACGATTTTGACAATTCTCACAAGGTGCGTCTTGTAATCAGTGCACAATTTTAGAGTATCTCCTATATCACCGATTGAATTTTTCTCATTCAGTCTATTGGGCTCGTACTACAATCGATTGACGCTAAAGTGAATCGAACGAAAGAATGTGTAAATTTGTTGCTGCCTCATGATTCGCAGTAAGCACTTATGTGGCCACTTGCAATTTCTACTATCTATTCGATTGAGAATAACCCTCTCAATTGTATCTTTATGGGTTTATTTAGTACGAAGATTAAAAATAGTAAAAACAAGTCTATAAACGTCAAAATGTATTGGATTTCTCATGTAGGAAAACGATGGTGTAATTACTGCTTGGTATCAAAAGATTTTTCAATATATCACTCTAATAAAGTATTTCCATGATGTGAATACGTCATTAGAAACTCAATTTCAAGTGGATCTCGATCATTTTCTTTGATGCGGAATTGAACAATTTTATGAACCTCCTTTATTCTGCGATAGAAATATAAGGGTGGATACGTTATTAAAAAACCAACTAATTATTTTCACATTATAATGAATGGATCGAATAATGTTTATTTATGGAATGATTCTTAAATAAAGGAATCTAAAATAATAAATCGAATTAGCTGTAACAATAATGTATGTAACAATAACAAATTTCAAAACGATACAGTCAGAGAATTCTTAAAGGAATAATTGAATAATTGATAAAAGAATAACTCATCGATAATATAAATGTTTAATGTCTGTAAGATAAAATCACGTAACTATGATAACAAATAATTTGTCGCGAAATGGAATATAAATGTATTTATATTTGCGGTAAGAAGGCGAAACAGGCTATAGCTGAGTAAATAAAAACTAAAGAGAATGATCTTTAAATTAAAATTTCTTAAAGTTTCCTTTAATGGCACTGTTCACAAGAAAACTTTAGCAGCTTCTGAAATTTCGTCACTAGGCAATATATCTCTTTGTTTTTGATATTCTGATGTTGGTGTAGAGTGATTATTATTCATGAATCGTACGTCAGTGATCGGAGTCGCGCTGAGAGAAACAGGGAGTAAGCTCGGATAGTCCTGAGGCGTCTCAAACGTGGTCATATGAGATTCGGCAAGAGTTTAATGTTCAACATTTTCGATTCGCCAAAGAATATATTTTCACTATACGGCATAGAGTACGTTTCGATACGATTTTGTACTCTTATAACTTATCGAGAAAAAAAATATTTTCCATTGTGCTCATTATATTGAACACTCGAAAAAAAATCCATAGAGACGGCACTTGTAAACTATTCCCTGCGTCGCATAATAAAAAAATATTCATTGAGCGACCCTAGACGCCAACGTGCACGTTCTGCGAACCTACGCTCGATGAATAAGCACAATATGCGCATCGGAGGTGAGTCGAAAGGTAGAGCAAAGCTAGGCACAGATGTGCAATTTCGTTGTGATCACTCGTGATTCAATGATTGCCGATAATTGGCAAGAATTATTACAAACACGTCTTTACGGGCCGTATTTTTTTTCTTATTTATCATAATCATTCGGTACGATATACAATAAGAATTTTTATATATGATTACTATTATGCGCGGAATTCTCGACTGTTACATCGGGCCTTGTGAGAACACAATTTTTTTTCTTGTTCATATGTATACATGCTCCTTTATGCAAATAACGCACACATACATCGTATGCCTTAGATTATACACGTTCAACTGTAGTGTTCTCTAAATTTTTTACTCTAACGTAGTGTTAAAATCAGTTTATAATGTAATACGACTGTAAAATATATATATTTACATTTACTATCTACATTATCTACACACCAACAAACGATTAGTTTAGCATTTCGTAGCGTTATGTCGAATCACGATGAACGAACCTCAAATATATATATATATCTTTTTCACGTTTCATTTTCATCGATTTCGATTTCATTCACGCTAGCACCATATCACTGTGATCATTATCATGAAAATCATCATTATCATAATCATAATCTCCTAAACATGTCGCGTACTCTCGACTAGCTCAAAATAAATGACTATCGTGATACGAAAGAAAATAAAATAATCGCAATTCTATAACTCGTCGCTCGAACGAAGCCAAGAGAGTTACAATACTGAATCATCGAATGACGGTCATTCAACAAATTTGTATATATATATATGTAAAAAAAATAAATACACTAACTTAAATAAGAAGATAATAATTAACAGTACAACTAACGGTTATAGTTTTGTGAGTCTAGACGCAGACTCAACGCAGTTCGATGCCATTACAAATCCGGAGTAACATCCTCCTCCTCTTCCGTTTAAAATCGGAAAGGAAATACGTTTTCTCTCAAATCGCATCCTCGCTCATTCTCTAATTTCTATCGTCAACTATAGAGAAAATCCATTCGTTCGTAAAGACAATCGGTAAAATGCATTCTCTCTTTCTCTCTCTCTCTCTCTCTCTTTCCGAGTAGCAGATCAATCGGTTTTTGTCATCTCGGAACCAGGCTGGCTGTCTATCGAGGAAAACTCGCCGACTTTAGCTCTCGTTTCCAATTCCCTTTGGCAAGGTTCCTCGCGGAGTCTTCCGTTGCGTGTCGTTACGCGTTTCTTCCTGCGTAAAACTCGAAATCTCGCGACTCCCGTGGGGCTCAAGTTAAATTACTCTGCGCTTGCGTTGGCGGCTGATAAGTGGCCCCGTCCTATATAAATGCCCAACATTCTAGCGTCTTGACTACGAAGTCCTCGTGGGGTGCCAGCGGTTCGTTGCCGTAGGTGCTGCAGGACTGCGTCCTGCCTTGGTACAAGTCGCCGTCTAGCCACAAGCCAAACTTGCCACTAAAAAAAGTATCAACCGTTAGTAACGATGTTAATTTTAGGCGAAGATGCTCGTGAGTCAGTAGTCTATACAGACTCTTTGAGATTGAGCAATATCGAGAAACAAAATCATACATCAAAAGTAGAAGAAACAATTGTATCTTCATTTTCACAATCGTTTGAATCACAATTTCAATTTTTATGAAGAAATACAAAATTTAAAGTTTTGGTAGCATAAAAATCTGTTCATAGTACAAAGGACAAAAATACTCACTCTCCGGCACCGATAGCCAAGCTCTCGTTGTTGCCCTTGATGAAGTACAGATTATCACCGGTCCAATTGAACGCTTGGAACTTTGGCGTGAATTTGAAGAGAAGCGACTCACCGGTACCATAAAAGTGGTCACTCACGTGTAAAGAACACGACGTCAGGGCTCCGAAAACCTGTTTGCGAAACGAGTTTTGCATTATTGCATCTGCCTGTTTTTCGACGTTATTTTTAACACTCTGACCGCCACGTTCGTTGTGTATACATTTTTTTTTAAATTATAGTTTTTTGAGCAAAACTTGGCAGACAAAGTGTCAAAGAGAGTGAACTCACGTTGCCCTCCGTGTCCTCGATAACCAAGAGTATCGGACTCTCGATCTTGGCCATCTTCCTGTACATGCTGTTGAGACTGAAACCGTGCTGACTAGTGCTGAACACTAGTGTCCATAGGTATCCCTCGGCCCTCGCGGGCAAGTGCCGGCACAGGTGTTCCCTGTGTTCGTCGCTCAGTATCTCAGTAGTGCCGACTAGATCCGGCACAATCACGTCGTTGTCCAATGAGACCGCGCTGTTGGCATATAGAGCTCGCCTCAGCTCCTCGCTCATAGACAGCACCTGTGCAAAACGAATCGTTAGTATTCTCGTTTATTCACCGGAACATCAACTAAATCAAATCTACCAATGACCCTGCCAAAAATGCATTTTCGAATGCACTTGCCAGAGCTCTATACTAGAAATAACAATTTGTTGAAAATACTTTGAAAACATGGAAACGTTGGATAAAATAAATGATTTTATATAATGTTAAGTAAGCTCAGCAAATTATTATTTTCAGAGTATGCATCGTTACATCTAATTTTATGGTCACAGTCCAGATCCATAAAGGGGTGTCCATCTAAATCTAAGAACTAAATACATCTACTACAAGGATCGTATTTATTTTAATATGTCACTAGGCATTCACGTGTAGTTTATGTGAGGGCACCTTGTTAGTAAGAATCACCAAAGTCTGTTTTAGTTACAATTTGTTAATAATCGATGAGAGTGTTACGAGAAACAGGAGAGCACCAATGAGAATGTGTAATTACCGATACTTCGAGATCCGTGAATCCGGATTTTCGACGTTTCACGACCTCGCCGTCCAACTTTCGGACCTGATGCACCAAAACATTTCAAATATTTTTCGCGATACGAGTTATCTCGATCGCTCGAGAGGGGTTAAGTCGGGGAAAAAAATTGAATTTCGAAAAAAAAAAAACAAAACTGTTGACTCTGCGTTAGAGTTTACATTCGAGAAAGCGAGTACGCGATCGTGCAGAAAAATTAAAGCTCGATAGCGCGAAAGGTCAATGCGACTCGAATCGGCAATTGGCGTTAATTCCGCGGCACGTTATCGTCGCGTGCCGAGACGAGATCCGGATCGTGCGTAATGCGAATAAACCGTCTGTTGTCTATGCCGTAACGGTTTAGCATATTATTTTTCCTACGTCTTGTTAGCATAAACGACTTTTTTACAGCCGCGAGAAAACGCGCAATCAAAGTCCGTTGTTAAAACCGTCTAATACGAATTCAATACTCGATCAGCCTTGTAGCTCGTTATCGGACAATTTCTCGAATTTGTCTTGGCTACCGTTCCCGCTAAAATCGTTATCTCGACGAAAAGTTCGATATCGATAAGCCCGGTCGAAATAATCGAGCGAGAAATTGAAACGAGACGCGTGCGTCGCAATATTTCGTAAGAAAAACAAGGTCATCGCGAATGAGGGAGAGATAAGGGCTCTAGATTCAAGGTTCCAGGAATTCGCCGTCTCCGGCTTATTGGATGAAATGGATTGCGAGGGGAAAGCTAGAAACTACCCCACTGGACTCGCAAATATTGCCACGGGAATTTCTCATAGTAAACTTGGAGAACGAGTACGCCTATTTTTGTGTGCTGATAAAATTATTGTTTAGAAGAAACAAAATAATAACAGAATGAAATTAGTGTTTTCTATTTAAACGATTATTGAAACGTATGCAAATTGAAAGCAAATTCGACAAATTTTTATTTTGTCAGATTTATTATTCGAACGAGAAAAATAAAAGATGCAATTTATCGCGATATATCGGATATGAGTCAGCGGTTCACGGTATATGGTCATTTTTATTTTCATTGCATACTCTGCGATACCGCTTCCAATGTGTATTGAGTGTGGTCATGATAAAAGGTGTACGAACTTCTCGATACCGAGTCAATAAGTCGTTATGGAATAGCGAACATAAAAATTTATTGAAGTTACTCGATATTTAAAAATAGAAATAAGTATTTTGTTAAAAAATTGCTTGTGAATATTATTTAGAAGTATTTCTGAATCATTAATCAGAATGAAT
This sequence comes from Goniozus legneri, assembly GCA_003055095.1. Lineage (NCBI taxonomy): Eukaryota > Metazoa > Arthropoda > Insecta > Hymenoptera > Bethylidae > Goniozus > Goniozus legneri. The sequence continues at coordinate 35,814 of NCVS01003932.1, read as the reverse complement.
AAAAATTCATATTAATTAAATTCAACAAACTTTCATTTCATAACGGATAATAAACGAGCGGGTACAAGCCGCGAAATCGGTAATTCGCGGTTTATCGAGGGATATCACGAGAGCGAGTCTCGCGACTCGTTGCAAAACAGCTGAAATCCTCTTTGCATGAGCGTAGCGATGATTGTAGGAAGAATTCATCGCTCCTAATCCGAGAAAGTTCCACGATCGATATCGTAGATTACAAGACGCGACCGCATCTCCCCCGACTATGGAAATTTTTCATTGAATCACACTTGTTTGCCCGACAAGGATTTTAAAATCCTCGGTATCATCCAACGGAACGAGAGAAAATGCAGCCGAGTGTGATTTTTTTAATGCCCTCCCCTCACGTGACGAGCCGAGTAATTTACATCTCAACGAGGGAATTAATTTCGCCGCGATAAAGTCGATCGATTTAGTTAGATTATCGGTGTAGTGGACAAGTGGCGTCGTACTTTCGAGTGGTTCTGGGAAAAAGTCGAGTGAGAAAAAAAAGGAAGAGTCAGATAAAGCGATATTTTCAGTCAAAATAAAGCTCGTTATGTGGTTCATCAGCCTCGCGCAAACAACTCGGGTAAAAATTCCACTGGTCGATTTTTTTTCGTCACGAGTCGAAGAACGAGGAGGACAAAAATGGCAATAGACGCAAATCGGAAAACGACGAGGAGCGTGAAAACAAGAGCGAGAGCGTGATAACCTCTCGTCGGAAGAGCAGATGTCCCTTCACGGTTCAGGAGTTTAACGAAGATTGCAGCGGGAAAGAAAAACAAAAAATTATTATCGACAAGAATGAGCGGTGGACACGGTTCGTCGGAGACGAATGAAAACTCTCCCAGAGCTGTTTTTTTTTTATGAGCGTGTACGGGAAGCTAGTCGAGAATCTCTATTCTTAGCGCACGAAAAATATTTCGGTAAAGACGATCGGAGTCGAACTCCCGATTATATCGAGTCTAAAATTACTCCCCGGCAAATTAAATATCCGGTTTCATTGCCGAAACGTCGGGAAACGTCCAGAGGATGTTTGTAAACACGCGAATTCGGCCCTTAAATCGTATCAAAAATCTTATGAGAATCGTTTTTATTTCTGTTGTGTCCGTGACGTCAGTAGGAATATTTTTATCGCGAATAAATAAATAATTTAATTCGCAGGTTTTATTTAAAAAAAAATCATTTTTCAGGATTGAATATATCAATTTCTGGACGCTATTGTTCCAGAAGGGAACAAAAACAGGAGGATCTTTCGAAGAAAAACGATAATACCGAAGATATGTTAGGCGCACGTGCCAAAATTCCGATACCGGTTCTCGAAAAACATTCGAGGTGCAACTCGGCGAATCCTCCTGACGTAAACAACGAGCGAGATATATTCGAAATTAGCGGGGTGTCGTAACTCAATCGAAAAAATTTCTCGCTCGTCACCGTCGAGCGTAAATTCGTCGACGATTTTCGCAAACGGGCCGACTATTTTCGTACCGATCGATAGAGCACGCGCTCTTATCAACTCGCGAGAATTCTCACGTCAGAGGAGTTTTTCACCAAACGACATATTCACCTTTGTCTTCGCCTTCAGAAACTTGCTGATCTTGACGATCGGATTGGGGAACCTTGATTTCGGCATTCTCACTGAGATCGTTGCTCCAAACAATCGTAGCACACGGATTAAGCACTCCAACAACTTATGTCACACTCTCTTCGGGAATTTCGAGACCGATAAATTGTTAAGCCGAGCGTACGAGACACCGGCTTATAAGTATCGATCCACGGGAGATCTCCGATACGAGAGAGACAGCGATAATCTTTCGCGATTCGAGCAAAGTGCGTTGAATTTCGAAACGAGAAATTCACTTTGTTGCGAGTTTGGTGAAAGTAAACACGAGTACGTGATTCGGGAGAAAAAACAAAATCGTTTTTTGGTCGAGAATAATTCGCGACGAGGTTTCGTAGCTCACTGACGGTTCTCGCCCTTTCGTAGCGAGAGTACATGAGAGAGAAAGAGCGCGAGAGTAGGGGAGGTCAAGAATGCGCGCGAGAGAGAGGGAGAGAGGGGGTGGGTGGGGGTCGCGTCGCGCAGCGCGCTCCACGCAGCACGTGCCGGATCGCGGAGAGTTGAGTGGCCCAGGGTGTTCGTTTCGCCGTATTACTCACTTCCAAAAAGAGCAATTACACGAGACTCGAGCTGCTCGAAAAATACAACCGATAGCATCTTTCCCACCTCCCCCCCCCCCTCGCTGAACAATAATTCTATAAATAAAATGCGATAATTCGAGGCAAGATGCGAGCTCGTAGATTGAAGAAAATCGAGGCTGGATAAGATACTATTTACAAGCGGATCGAAAAAAATAATCCCCTTGGGCCGTATCGATATCTCGAGTGCCTGAGATGAGCGATATTGCTAGTGGAAGATGCGCGAAATTTCGTATGGGTCGAGTCGAGCGGTGAAAAAATATTGGCGAGGTGTTCGTGCCGCGCGTCACGTGCGAGCGGCGCGCTCGAGTGGCCTAATTAAGACGGGCCAGAATCGACAACCAGGTGGCTTATCTCGTTCAATGAAATTGATATTAATTCCCGTTCGAGGAATCCTCCGGGGTTCTATTATTTTTCACCAGCTCGATAGGGCCCAGCGCAATTGAGTCAATATTTGTGACGATAAATAATTGTTATGCACGTCAAAGGGTAACATCTCGTCGATTTTCAGTCCCGCTGTAATTTATAATTGTCGATGATACAACCTCACGCGACTGGTATTCAAATTAATGCACGCGCATGGATATTGTTTGCCACGCGGAAGGTCGACCGCGCGCGTTTCGTACCGCGCAGCTCCGATTGTCTGGCTTTCTGTATCGGATGACACAATCGCCGTAATTCAATCAACATCGAAATCCGCATTTCTCGATATCTCGATGAATATTCGCGAAATACGATATTTTCCCGGGGAAGAGCAAACAATTTAACGATAATTAAGGAAACAAGAATATTTTGTCGACAGACTCGATCGCGCTCCGATATTAAAGATGTTATCGATTCTATAGACGCGATACCATCGATTATCGACACAAGTACGCGCAAAAAAGTCGCCATCTCTTTGAATCCGGATGACGCAATATTTGACAATTCGCGAAAACTCAAATTGGGGGATTTTCTGAAATTATTTGAAGAGGATTCGCATTAGAAAATTTCGAGTGGAAAGGGAAAACCCGAATTTGGAAAATTGTTTTTTGTTTTTTGATCGAAGATCGATACAAGCCAGCCTTACAACTCCGCTTGGCGCTATCGAGCGATTAATAGGAATATTTGCGCGTTATCAAGGATTTTTCCAGTACGTGTGTAGCGAAGAAAAACGAGAAAAACAAAAAAAAAAAAAATGCTTAACGGGGTCAGTGCGAATAAAGCTCTCACCGTTTGCCGAGGAGAATATCTCGGGAATTAAAACCTTCTTATAATCCACGCCGTATGATCGTGTTTCTCCGAAATGGGAGAGAGGAGTTTGGCAGTAAGCCGAAATCGCCGTGAAGGCTGTGTGTTTTTAACGACATAACGCGTCCTTGGATCGATACGAGTGTATAAATACTTTCATCCCAAAATCTTTGTCGCATTAGACGAACTGTAGCAAAAGTTAACGATGTAACTAGACACCGGATTTTTTTTTTCTATTTCAGAAATTCCAGTCTCTCTTGTTTACAAGCTTCGAGAAATCCTCGCGTACGCTAATAATAGATTTATGAATGAAAAATACCGCTAGGATCGTTTTTAGATTCTTTTGCGTTAATCGAGAAAAGCTGTTGCGTTTGGGTACGCGAGATTCACTCCGAATGCAGATATCTTGGGTGTGATGAAATTTGGCGCATTACCAGAGTTTCGCCGATTATGCATTCCGCTGGGACTATTTTTAATTCGGCTGACGTCAGATTATTTTTCCTAATGACACAGGGGTAAAATCAGGACTAGAGAGATAGAAAATTAAAGAATTCGTAGTACATTATACGATTCATGCCGCACGAGTTTAGCGTGCTTATGGATTTTCATATCAAGAGCCGTGCAATAACATGAATATCAACGCAGAGAATTAATTCTCTCGTTCGAATGTCTCCTGTTGTATCGTTCCGAGCGTAGTATCGCTCCCAGGAGCAATTGTCACAATTGCTCGAACGGCAACAACCGTAACAGTCACATGCGTTCGTTTCATATATCGTAGCAATGTTCATAGCAACTAGAGAGAGGTGCATAGCACAGTCAATCGGACATAAATATATGAGGAGTTGTAGCGTAGAAAGTATCTGCAATTGAAGATAACGAACAACGAACGAATAGTTATAGTTTGACGTACAAGAGCATAGTAGTGTATTTGCGAGTGAGGATTTTGTGCTGGGTTAATGACGATTAAAGTGGACGTGTACGAGCATTTTGTACATAAGTCGACATTGATCTAAGGTGCCTTTTTTTTTCGTCTGGAGTTCAATATACCTCCGGGTCCTGGATCTGTTCGGAATCGGCGGATGCGCTCGACGTCTTCAGGATGGTGTACAGCTTTACGTACGGGGCCTTGATCAGCTGTTCGTTAATACAATTTTTCCAATTTTAAAAGGGTTCTTCGAATTTCTTCGTTAACATCGTCGAATCGCTAATACGTTTCTCATCGATTCCCGTTGCAAACTCAAAAGCGAGAAGTCTGTGTTATTCACTAATGAAGATATTAGAATTTTCACACCATTCGAGTGTTGCTTCAACAACATCGTTCTTCGAAACAACTTTTCATTAACTTTTCATTACAATTTTCCATAAGGAATGGAAAAATCATCCGGTAAGTATTTACCGAACACGATTGCACACAACTTCAAGCAGAGTTTGCTTCGGTGATGAAACAGCTATCGAGTTACAGCTTCAAAACTATTTGAAATACTATTCCACTATAATGAAAATATTGATCGTGAACTAACATAGTTCAGAACAGTTGGAGCGATGATTCGTACGTCACGTACCAGTAATGATTAAGAAGGGCAGTTATGAATGCATGCGACCGATGAAGATGAAGTCGAACGATGAAAATTCGAACGAATGGCCTCGATGATGAATGACCAACGACAAACTTAATCCACTGTTTGCGAAAGAAAATTATGCATGAATCATTTCGGATGACATGATTTCTTTTAAAACGATGATGATTTGTGCGATTGGGATCTCGTGAGGGAGCGATTTGTAAAATGTGAAATGCGCCAAGTACGACATTTATGAGATACGGAAAAATAAAAAAAAATTGTATCGTTCGCTCACCTCCCACGATTCTCTTGTCAGTTCCGAAATATCGTCGCCTTCTTTCTTCCCATCTTCCGAGGAATCACCGCCCTCTCCCGCATCCTGCGGTGACAATTCCGGCGACAAATCAGTCTCCGTATCCGACAATATGTATCCCCTTTCTCTCCAATAATTCTCATCCAGCTCGCCGTACAGCGTGGGCACCCACGCGTGAATAAACCTGTACAGGTCGTCGACTCTGAAAAAACAAATTCGCGTTAAAAACATTCCGTTGAAAATTATTTTTATCTCGGGTGAAATTTGCATAGTAATCGGTACCACGTACAATGAATTCTTACATACCTATTGTGCACGAATGGTAAAACAGTTCTCAATGTGGGTCTCACGCGTCGATTATAGATCGAATCGAACACGCTCCCGACGGAATTCAACATCCAATTCATTTTGATGATTTTTTAAAATACCGAGTACTCTATTATCTTGAGTTAAATCAAAATCTAATTCTGTTTTTTTTTCTCGCTCACGATAAAGAAGTTACGATGTACCGATTTGTAAGATGTATATAACCAAGTATAGATATGATTAGTCACTAACAGCTGATGATAAATTCCAACCAATAATATTTACAAAAAGAGAGACTCTCAAAACAAAAAAGTATTTTTTTTCTCACCGTAACCATAAAAAATACTCGATAATGAAATACAATAAAAAGAGACGAGAAAATGTTAACAGCTGTAACAGGTGATTGCTCTAAATACAAGTCACATAACCTCAAAGCAACAACGCAATTCGACGTACTACGAACGATATCACCGGTAGAGTTAGATTTCCACTCGTCTACTGTTCGGCAGAGTAGATTCGTGCAAGCATTTATCTATCCCGTACATATATAGATCACAGCGAGAATTAAATTTAGAAATTTCAATATAAATTGTACGACATTGTCGTAACAAGATATATTTTTTATAATTGCGCAGGTTTAAAAAAATCGGATGTTTGATCTTCCCACAGGTTGAATTATAATTAGGTAGCACAAGTTTTACATCGTAAAGCGAAAGCGGTTTTTTGTTTCACAATTTTCTCTCTCCTCTTGGACGCACGAGTTTTTATTTTTGTATCGCACCGTGTTTTCTTTAGAGGCAATGCCGGTCTACGTCACATAATCAACTGCTAGGGAAACGCCTCGCCTACGCGAGCGTTGGTAGTATGGACTGCCGTGTGAGCGTCACGTGATGGTCATAAAAGTGTGTTACCTACACGACACCGTACAGTCCGTTTGATGTATCATCAAACTTTGCCCGACTTATCGTAAGCCACCCGTGGCTTCCTCGTTATATTATTTAACGCGCATTTTATTTAAAAGAATACACACCTGTTACGAGGTATACCGAACCAATATTCCGGTCGTAATTTCTTCTTTCCATAACTCATTATCGGAGTAGATCGTGGAATTTTTTTATCTTTTGGTCTTCCAGTTCTTAGTCGTAGATACAAGGGAGGATCCTCGCAAGAACGTGCGGGTCGTGGTATTAACTCTGTGAAATTAGAGAGAAGAGGTTTTTTATTCGATTCCAAAGAAACGATGATGGATAAAAGAATTAAAAATAAATAATCAAATAAATATAACAGTATTGCAATTTTTCAAAAGTAAAAATCAAATATCAGAAAAATAGTAATTGCATTTATATTCGGTATTGTAAGTTGCATATTTCTGTGAAGTGTATACATCGCTAACAGTGTCATAAAATAGTTCCGATAAACATCTTTCGTTCAATTTTAATTTCCAGGGTACATTCCTAATAATCCACTGTCAAACATCATATAGTTACACGCACACGTAAAGAGGAAAGTAATTACGAACCATATACATGGAAAAGACATTAATGAAATTAGAATAATGGGAAACAACCAAGTGCAGTGTTGCAACGTAAAATGCATTTTTTTAAGCAGCGGAGAGAAACGCACACAAATATATATTTTAACAGGTGAAATAAATAACATTCAAATTGTCATGAAAGTAACAATTTTATAACACGAAAATAAGTAGTTTTGAAAAACAGAAAAAGAGATTGAAATGAAATGGGATGATAAAATACAGAACATCGTAGGAAGACACAAGCTAACACAATATGAACCTACCGAGACCTTCGAGTTCGGGGAAATTAGGTGCTTGGACTAGAGGAGCAACAGAATACGAGATTACTGTATTAGTACGACTGTATGAATAATGTATGAATTATGAAACCCTTCGTGCAGCTGTAAAATATCCTTTTCGCACTTGAGACATACGTATGTATATGGGTAATCGAAATAAGCGTAAATATAATAGCATTCTCAATGGATACCAAAAATAACTTCAATAATATAAACGTGAATAAGAGAATGAAATTCAAATAGGAGACTTACAAAGAAATTCAACGATTAAATAGGATTAGAATTCATGAAAATTTTTTGTGATATTACACTCAGTTACAAATGTAAATCATAGTTCACAACTCAGAGCACTTAGGGTTTCACGATTCAATAAAGAGAAAAGAATATCACTTACAAACTAATGATATAATGAATTTCATCAAATTATCGAAATTTAAAAATTCTACTTATGTACAAGTAAATTTCAACTATAAAATTTGTTTTTCGACTCTTGTATTATCACTGCATGCAGATAAATTTAATACAGAATTCTCTAGTAGAAACAAAGTAACTGAATACTCCAGGACAAGAATAACGCACCAAAAAATCGTTCTTTAAGAAGCTTTCTATACAAACAAACGTGTGCAGTGCGTGATGTGATTTCCATTTAATTGATTGATACGATTCTTCGATACATATAACAGTAAAAATTTACAGAAAAGATATTGTATCGTGTTTTTTATAGTTTCATTCTTTAGTCCATTTAAACAAATACTAACTATTATTGAATAGTTCTACTTAACAGTTCCGTTAGTGAATTCCCTATTTTTAAACAACAAAAACATATAGGTATGTGCGTTTACGCGCGTGTGTTGTGTGAGTGTCTTTCTTTAATTAATTTGTACTCACTATCAAAACTAACGAAGAGTTCAGGCATATCGTCAACCGAAACCATACTGCGATAATCCAATCTTGGTGCTGCTGTCGTCGGCGCTGATGTTTTACTACCTCGACTACTATCCATACTGCTACTGCCAGAAGAAATGAGCGGTTGTTGCCTTATGAATGTGCCGACAGAAGAACGTCTGAAAAAAAGATCTCAATTAAAATCTTAACCAAATAAATGTTTTCATCATTCAACATCAAATGTACAAGAGTTTCATTGGGTGTTCATTCATATACCTCATTACAACAAGAATATTAGCAACATGTGCTTGTAACTTTGAAGCAATTTTTGAATTTGGGGTAACAATGATAACGATAAAATATTCATTACATTCATAGTGACTGGTGATGGTAACTCTGAAATATTGTTACTGTGTTGTATTAATCATAGTGTTTCTCTTCTTATTGCTGTAAATTAACCATGAAACAAAAACGATATTATTGTATTGCATTATGTAATTCGTCTGTTATTCACCTCGAATCGGTAATAGTTTGTATAGGAAAATATCAACCTGTAGGAGTCTAAGATAAGAAGCAGCATAGCATGAAATGCGACATAAAAAAGCCCATTGTCCGATTAACATACGCCAGATTCATTCTACAATCCTTAGCAATTCATGACTATAAATCATTTAATTACTGTTTATTTTCTTCATTTGCATCTTTAATAGAATATTATTAAAAAATTTAGTTAATTGGTAAGGACTGTAGACAAATTCAATCATGTAACCCAGTCAGGTTTGCGAAGTTGTTGGTGTAAGAGTAACATTGCCCGATGATACATTATCTAACGTCCCAAGGTAACGATCAAAAAATTAAGGGACCCGTGAGTCATAAACAAGGCGGATAGTAGGATAAATGAATACAATAATAATGGTTTACGGTCGGGCTGAACTCACCCCATTAGGCCTCCTGGACCTGGTGAAAATTGAGGATTGCTGAAGTCCTGGGAGAGAGAGGAGGCGGTAAGTGGAGGGGTTTCTCCGCTCCTACCGCCTCCACCACTCTCTTCGCTGGGAGTTTTAGCGAACAGGCCCGAGCTTAAGTCACTCACCAGGTTGATCGGCGAGCTTTTTTACACCACCATTACATATTTCTTTGTTAGTTAAATTGCAATGAATGTTAAGAGTTAATTGGGAGAGATATTACAATCTTCTTTTTTTTTTGAAAATATTCCGTTCATTTATACCTGACTCCAATAATAATATTCGGACATATTCCATCATACAATTACTATTTCTAAATTTGCTGAGTTGCAAAAAATTTCATTTGCCAACGCCACAAGCTTTTCTTTGAACGCACAGAAAGCTGATTATTTTTCATTTTAAAACACTAAAGACTATTCGTATTGAAGAATTTTTTTAGAGAATCAACAAAATTATATCTAAATTTATTTACATGTATTTATAATTCCTAATACAAATAGTCTCCAATCCATGATTAGTCATTACGCTGCTCGAACGAAGCATAAAGCAATTGAACACGACTCGAATAGATGATTATTTTGATTATAATGAATCCAATATACACAATTCATATGTATGCGAACTCGGCAAAATCACTTGTTACTTATTTAATCCACGAAACTTATTATAAAGTAAACCCATGAAAATTGATGCACAAAACATAATTATTTTGGAATATTCTATAAAAAATTTGACATGGAAAATAACGGCCTCTAACATTAAAATAATATTTTACCCACCTCGAAAAAACTTTGCTGAATACAGAAGAGTGATGCGAATCTGCGCTATTTGGAAGGCTAGACATTTTATCAGAGGACGATTTGTCATCTTCTTTCTCTCCTGTTAATCCTTCCATCCAGGATAATGGATATGATAGCCTCTTCAGCATCTATCATAAAAAAATTCAGTATTAATACTCATTTAAAATCAGTTGCAGTAAACAATTAAATCGTGTAATTTACTTTATTCCTTCGCGTTTCTTGTTTGTCATCGTCTTTATGTTCTTCATCCTTTTCAGCTTCCTCGGCGTTACTATCTAAACTAAACGAAACCGAACTAGCTTTTTTCCTTCCATTAATCGCAGGGCTATCTAATGAACTCGTAGTAATATTTGTCGGAGCGATAGTTATTGGTGGAACCCATTCCGAGGATAGAACAATATCGGCATCTGAGTATACTTTTTTCGATGGCATAGGCGGTACTACCGGAATCGGTGGGTTAGGTTCGCGAATGTCAATTCCAGAATCATGGCACGACGATTTGACTAGAGACACTTCATCTTCTGGGATGGCGTTGGATTTTGCTGGTTCCGCCTGCAAAAAATGTAGATGTAGATAACAAATATAATTTGAAAATCATTCTAATAAATAATTGGAGAGAATAATAAAATCATAAAAAAAAAGTCCTTCTCACTTTATCAGAACTCAAACAATCTTGCTGCTCGTCATCCACAGATAACGTATTTCGATCTTTACTAGGAACTGCCCAATGATGATCAAGCATCGAACGCCTACGTTCTTCTAAAGTTCTACTTGCCTGGCCACCTAGTGACTCTTGGGGTTTAGTAGCTTCTGTTTCCTCTTCTTTTTCTGATTCTTTGGTTGCAGGTGGACTGGCGTCCTAATAAATAGATTTTAATTTTAACGATCCTACTTCACAAGCAGTATTAAATTAAAATTTTTATAATGTTAAGTGACATTTAAATCTCATAAGAGAAAATTATCATACGATGAAGTGATACATGATTTTCTATACTTAGATATTGTACATACGTTTTGAAGGTTAGTAGGCGTAACAAGATCTCTATCGAAAGCCTTGGGGAAAGCATTTCCTTCTCTTTCGGGACAACTGCAAACGCTTTCGTTATCATCCACATTCAGTTCAGGAAAATTCTCGTCTTTGCCAGGCGATGCGCATTTAGAGCTACCAGCTTGCGAAGATTTCTTCATATAATAAATTTCTGGCTTCTTATCCGGAGTGCCAGTATCCGTATGACCAACGCGCATATGCGCTATATCGTAGTAAATTGCAGCATTTATCACAAATTCCATTGGGGCTATGACTCCATAAGATTCTGCTCCATGTTCAATAACAAGAGGATCAGACACATTGGGATCGAACATGACTGCATTAGGTGTTACTAATAATACACCACCGACTACTCCCTGCGAACACAAGAAATTCGTGTCAATCGAAAAAAAGAATTTCCCAATGAGAAAAAAAACGTGACAAAATATTTTTACCTGGCCGTCGGTAATGTGCCTAACGTTAATTTTTAAAAATCTCTCTTTAAACGGCTGTTCGATGTCATCCGCTTGTTCATTACTAAGAGGTGTTTTTATTCGTTCAATGTGACCTGGTTTTGGTGACACTGGTCTCAAGCTGTTTAGTAGTTCTGCAAAAAACGTTTCTATTAGATAGATCGCAAAATTTACAATCGAATACTATACTTTTAGCGACAGTTGCGGTATCGAAGTCAAGAATATATTTTCTGAAATCTAATATTCTTGGCCACGATTGTACATTATGATGGAGCGATAAGTAGTACTCCGTCATATTGAAGCTTTAGCAAAGATTACCGATTGATGTGAAATTCGTCACCGAACTGAAATTCGCTTTTGAAATTCACTTTTAAGTGACTGATTATGTTATTCTTAAGTACGGCTAATCTTATCAATCAGTTGGTAGATTAGCATTTCGAACCGAAGAATAACTTTATAGATACCTTTTTCCTCGGGTGGTAAGTCATCCTGCGACTCGTGATCACAGCTCGGATCTGGACTGATAGAGTCGATCTTTGGCTGCCCACCAGGGAAGCCCTCGCCCTTAGCCGGTACCCACAACTGCTGCCCGGAATAAATAAAAGTACTTCCGAGTCTGTTCAACTTGCTCAATTCGGATGGAGTCGTGTCGAATCTCGCCGCAACCGATGTCAGCGTATCTCTGTCGCCCACCTGTTAACAACAAGCCCGTATATTATTTGAAACGAAACATCATTTACATCTCTGATAATATTGCAAATTTAATTTTCAGAGCAGAGCGATCGTTCACCGGGTTCGATGTTCGCGTAAAACGTATAACTCGAGACTACTACCCGACACGCACCGAGAGACCCTAATATACATAAACGTTTCCAAATCGTTCAAAGTATGGTAAATATCGGAGGAATGCAATTTCACGGTTCAACGGTAAACTCGATACGTTGCATCTCCCATCTTCTCGTCCTAATTCACACCCAAGCAGACCGGTAATAATTCATCTCGCGATATACTTAAAAGATCGGTTCTTTTCGCGTAAATCATCGCGTTACCTTTCCGTACATTCGTCGCAGGAGCCGCTTCATAGCGCGAATCAATTTTATTTAACCAATTGACGATGCATTTCGCACTCACCGTTGCATTCAGCCTGGCTTATTTCTATCGAATTTTGATAAAACTTACACGTGTTCGTGCCACTTTAATAACCTATTCAGACTTTCTATATATATATATGTGTGTGTAAAGTGTATCAAAAGTACATTAAGGTGAATTTTATGAGGGCGTAGCGTTAAAGCGAACGTGCTTATCAGCACTTATGTATGTCAGTATTTTTTTCACGCCTAGTTGAGTGCGAGTGCGTCAGCGCTCAACTCGGTGAAAGATCATCTCTGTTTGTAAACTCAACGAGTTAGAGTCCTTTCGGGTTCCAAGAATTGATTGATAAATAAGTCGTACTACCATAGCCAAATCGGATAGACTTCTGGTGAGAGTTTTATATTTGTTTTTGTAAGTTAAACATCCTTTTACTTCACTATGATTGCGATCGTATCGCAGCGAGTGGCAACAATGTAAACGAAGGTATCGCCATCAAAGAATAAATGCTATCCGCATTGGAAGTGCGATATGCGATCGATTATTTATATCCAATGTTTTAGATTGGTTTCCTCTCGAGCGAATAATAGCGGCTCTGTCTTAGTTGTGGTATTCCAATTAAAAATACTAACGGTATATGCAATTGTGTTGATAGGCTGTGAAACGCGTCCATGTTTCTTCTCTTGAGTCGTCGATCCATCTTTGCTTTCACTGTCCGAATCTGCGAACAAGAATTGCGAATTAAAACGTTGAAATTAAAATGGCGAAAAAAATTCTTGGGTGACAAGCTCATAGAAAGTCAAGCAGGGAGAAATTAAATAAATACTCTGTGACCGGGACTAATTGTGTCAATTTAAACTGCTTTACCAGATATCGCAGGGCACCGTAAGTATACAAGACTGGTGTAGCGCGAAGTATCAATTAAACAGAAAGTAATACATTCCGTGTAAACTGAATTTATTATCGGTTAAGAGATAATCATCGTTAATTCGTTGCGCAAGTTGTCGGGAATTGGCTTTGCAACAGCTTGCGCACCGCTCCACCAGACGTCATCGTGTAAAGCACTCGATAAGCGCTGGTCAAAAATTTCTCGGCTCGTTATTAACATTCCTACTGCACTACAAATTACATAAATACGGCACCAGTTCGTTATTTTTATCCGACAGTACGGTCTTTCAAAAAAGAAAAATTACCCTTGAAATGGCGGAAGTATTTCATACGAATCCTTGGATTTCCATAAGCTACATAATAAACTGCGTAATCGAATAGCTTCTTTTCGAAAATATGAATATTCGTAGGTTCGTAATCCATTCTCCTCCAATAGTCGTACGGCATGGCGGTGCAATCGAACTCCATTGTAAATTGTTCTTATTTTTCAACTCAAAAATTTCTCATGCTCTTGACTCAACTAATAACTCGCGAGAACATCGTGAAGTATACCGCACACTGTTAGACTTTGTAAAAGCTGGTTTTACAAATAAAACGAGAGTCTTCAACGAATGTGCTCAAATTCAATACTTATCAGCATTGGTGAAGTATCATGTTAATGCTTTTTCAGCGTAGGTTTCGCGTTTATCAAATTCGGGAGGAAGCGAGATGCATTCACGTTTCAACACTTATTATCAGTGATAAAATCGGCGTTGAATTTCTATATAATAGAAAAAAAATCGTAGACCGTGAAACTTCTGAATAATAATTCTCACGGTAAAAAAATTTTCCGCTTTAAATACAAGAGGAAGTTATTTTTCCAAGTGTCGGTGATTATTTCGATAACTGCGAGAATATTAACAGCGGCGTCCCGCACACACATAATAGGCGCGTGAAAATTCAAATTTCATCCCATGTTCAAACACTCGGCACCGAGACTATTATAATAAACGACAAGGTTTTAGCGAGCGTAATATTTATCTGTCACTGGTAACTTACGTAAAACCGAGCGCGACACACTACCGATAACATTTCGCACCACAAATGTTCATAACCTTATTTTCCCGATTGGCGTCAAACAGTGCCAATCGAAAAACGCGAAAAACGGCCGAAAAGTGTGCAGCATCGATCGAACGAGATCGCTCGTAACGATTTGCAAATGGCGCGCACGATCGGCGCCGGCTGAATTGACCGATCGCACGTTAAAGTTTCGTTTTTGCGGCTGCGCGAGACGTTTTATTGCGCTAAACATCGAGCCTCTTCGCTCGTCGACAATCGGTTGACTGCCGATGCCGTCACACTATTCACGTGAGTTCCCTGGCATTGACGGTTAAACGTCGCGGCGGCCATCATTGTTTTATGCGACTGTGAGATATGGCGCCACCATTCGAAACGAAATGCCGACAAGTTCAGGCGGTTGAGTCGGTTTATTCATCGCGTTGGAAATCTTTAATTCTAAAACTATCTTCCATGATTTCTTTAATCTTTAAAAAAAATACTTTTCCACGATTTTTTTGTACAGTCGAATATTACCAGCTTTATGAAATTTCGAGTTGCACTGAAGATTCACTGTTGCAAACTTGAAAAATTTGCAGCCATTACGAAAAATACGCATTTTCTATTGGTGATAAAGATTTCACGCGCGCCTCTAGCGGTGTATTGTAATCTGCCGAAAGTTAAAATTTGAAATTGTTTGACGGTTATTACTGACGTGAGGTTAAGTATTACTACCGTTTTAATAAAATTATAATAATTCTAGACATATTTTTTTTCCATATTTCAACGAGACATTCGAATAATGATTGTTTACTCAATCGATAGTATTCGACATATCGAATCGAAAATCGCCATTTTATTTCCTATAGTCGAACGAGCAAACGAAATATTTCGAACGCAACATCAATGAATCGCACTCGACGAGTGTACAATATATCGAAATTCGTGTGTTGGATAAAACGTTCGTATCTAGCGGATAAACTCCACCTAGTTTATAAGCCGCGGCAGATGTTTGCATTCGGAATAAATTTATCGGAGTTTGTTTGCACGAAGTACAAAGACGAAGGAGGTTATATACGGTGTTCGGAGAAATTCTTACAGTTTTTTCCCCGCTGAATCTTCGGTAATAAAGAAGCATTAACGATTTTACCCGAGCGCGATTAGTTTAACGGAGAGAAAGAAGCGGACGATAAAACTCGATCGATTTCGAATAATGGCGGAAATCCAAGAGCATCGAGTTTGGCAAATTCTCAACGGCTATTGCCGAGATAATCGACCGCGTGCGTTTAATTTCACGCGTTAAATCGCGATCGGAGATGGAACACGGCAAAATTATTAACACGGTTATCGGAAAGTTTCGAGAATGTTAGTAAAAATTTGACGTTCGCCGCTCGGATGACGCGAACGTACGTAGACGGGGATTAATTGAACTTTAAGCGCATTATGATATTAATTATTCATTATTTTCGCAGGAGACTTTTGACTTCGCAATGGCGTAACGAATTTTCGCGAGTATAAGCCCTTTGGTGAGTCATTCAGAGTTGAATTTTGATTCTGCATCTGTCTAGTGATACTCCATGCATTTTCTCATTATTATTTCAGGTCTAATCAAATTATTCAAGACTAACAATTCTCAACTGAGTTTCCATAGTTGAGTTTCTAATTCATTTTTGAATTTTCTCTATTCGTTCACTGGTCAGTGAATTTAGTAATAACCACCCTTTGAAGAGTCAATGGTGCAGTAAATGTATTACGGTGTAAATAATACATGTAAATATATGCGTGAGTAATTAATATTGATATCAATTATTAATATTAGAACTAATTATTAATATCAATAATTATTATATTAATATTAATATTAATATTAATATTAATAGTATTTATAATTGTGCTAATTCTCTTCAATTCTAGAATGGAAATTTTGACTCGAAATTACGATACTTATGTGTGATTAAGGATCAAAGTTTATATCATAAGAATAAAACTCACCCCTCGATAATTTATCAACGGATTCGAAACGTCCCTCGACTTTGTTCCGGAGAGAATCCAAATCAAAAGGCGCCGTGAAACCATGGTCTACGCTGCGACTTTTACTCCTGCAAAATAACACCTCGTTAATTACGGGCTATCCAAACGATGTCCTTGGTTTTTCTAGTCGATTCAATGCTACATCAATTTTGTACATACATAGAAGCAAAATTTCGTACACGCAGGAACTGCTAGTACTTACAGTAATCGGTAGACACCGCGAGTTGTCCGGATGGTCGAAAAAATAAAATATAGAATAGTACAAACCTGAAGTAATTTGTCGTTAGATTCTCCGTTGATCTGGAATGCGTGACATCTTGAGACATGCGTCGAGACCTGGGTTGTACAAACAAACCAAAACAAGAAGGGGTGAGCATGCGATCTACGTGCAAAATCATACAATAAATTAAAAAAAAAAAAAACTAAATCAACAAGATGCATTACGTTAACGAGGTTCATTTAGCGAAGCGGTAATCGTAAAAATTAAACGAAATTCTCCTTTACGCGAGATTCGATAGCGGAGTGAAAGTGTTACGGCGTTCATTCATACGTCATACGGAGCAATATTTACGTAAACTGTACGTCACAAATTGTAACGGTTGTATCGATTTTACGCGATTACTTTAAAATTCCATTCATCGGCAAACTACCCGAGTAATTAAATCTTAAACGTAATTATTTCCGCGATAAAGATCGAATTAGTTTCATTTATTAACGGCCACAGGGGGGAAACGTTGCGTTTTACCACCAGTAGCGTCATCTGCCGACACTCGTTTTCAACTTCGTTGCGCCTATTCAACTGGCGATAAATTTTAACTCCACTATATATTGCCGATACCTACAGAGACGAATTTCAAAATTCCCTGACGCTACAATGTTTTTTTCGCTCTACAGGGAAAATCAATTTCCACCGCTCAACTTGTAACCAAGTTTCTTCGAATTTCTTAACATTTTATCGCTTCTTCATATTTTTCCGTTCGTTAAAATTTAACATCCCAATTTCCTAACACAGAAACGCTTCGTTTACGCGAGAAGCGACGAATATTATTTGTCGGACGGAGTTGTCCAAGTTTTAATCGTTAACCGCAGAGCGTCGAGTTGTGCAATACTCGGTAAAAGTGAACGTTTGAGAAAAAGCGACGAAATCTAGGAACCTGCTCATTCCGAGCGAGAGTTCTTCATCCGAGTGTTGTTCAACTGGTTGTCGCAAGATCTTCAAAGTCAGCTTTCTCGTAAAAATTAACTTTTCATTTCTATTTTCAGAATTTTCACCGTCGAGGCGATAATTACGCGAAACGTCGGAGGATGAAAAATTCGATTGGGAGCGTGTAACGTCAATCGGACGAGTCAATCGAACGAGTCGGAGTTAAAATTACACCGGAGTATCGATATTCCATTGCTGTTTTATCGTTCGCGTCATAATCGCTCGGCGGTTATAATCGATCGGGAAAGTTGCGACTCTTTTCCCGTTTTGCGCAAGCACTACGTAAGCCATTGTACAAGACGGAGTTTCTCGAATATAACCGCATCGAGGAGAGCAGGATGTAAATTAGCGTACGAGTAAAACAACTGTAATATCACTGCCAGGTTAATGTGAAATTTTTCTAGAATATGTTTGTTTACGATGCAGCTGAGCCAAGCGCGGAGCCTCTAAAAATATTGCGAAAAGGCGACGCTGTTTGTTATTCATAACACACGGGCAGCGATTTCGGCGCGTATATAGCGCGTGAATTTTGAAACGGCCAATGAAAAAATAATATTATCCCGTTACGAATTCGACGGGCCGTGGCGCGGCTAACGGAACGGAAAAGCCAATTTCGTCGATTGAGACGTTACGATCGCAATCGACTAATTATCGTTTCGGTTTAAACAGATTTTGACGTCACGGGAGATTATTATCGCAATTGTGTAAATACACGCGAGTCGTCTATCGCTAATTCGATTACAATTCTCGAATATTAACGAGTTTCCGTTTGTGAGCACAAGAGAAAGAGTGAGAGAGAGAGAGAGAGAGAATTTTTCTTGATCGAAACTGACCTCGAGCACGGTCGGTAAACCTTTTCGCGATAACAAGCCGAAACCCGTTTCGCGATCGATTCGACGTTTTACGAGACTCGAAGAAACGCGGAAGCGAATTTAGCATAATTTCGCGTTTATAAGCCCTCGTGGCGAGGCGAGGGGCAGGAAGGAAGAGATCGCGATGCGATTATCGTATTCGCGTTGCGTAGTTGCCCAAAAGGCGCTAACTGAATTTCAATAAATACACACCGTGATTTTAATTTATTCCGCCAAGCGAATCGCTCGGTACTTCCGGTCCGTCCTTTGAATTTCGACACGTGCAACTTTTTCGATTACATTACGCTTGACTCTTTCGCTACACTAGGAAGAAATTTTTGTTGAAGTACCTAAATACCACCAGAATATTTTCACAGTTCAAAGGTTCGTCCCAAAAGATCAACCATTTTTTTACTAAAATTTTTATCGTTCAAAATATTAGTTTGGCATAGAAATACGCGTTTAATTAATTCGAAAAGATATTTCTCTTCGCGTACCGCTGCTAGTTTTCAGGCATCGATCGCGGAGTACGCAATGGGGATTCATGCGTGACGATATTTACGATAACGCGAAGTCAATTAGGAATCCAATTTGTTGTCTTATTAAACTCGCGCGTACCTCTTGTATTTTCCCGTGCGGCTCGCCTTTTTTTCGCTAGTAATCGCGAAATTGACGACCTCGCGGGATGAGCCGGCGTATCTTCGATGCGCGAAATCGATTAGATTGCGCCGCCCGAGATCGATAGATTGTCACGTGAGGCGATGCGAGAATTTTCAAGAGCGCGCAAAAATCGCTCGGACTTTTCGGCGATCTTATCGAGGGGATAATGTCGATACGATATCTCTCGAATCGATACAGCTTCGAGACAACTTCGAGGAAATCCGAAAACCCGTCTCGCTCGCATAAATCATCTCCACTCGCCGTGGCTATTAATAAAACCTGACCAAATCAATTTAATACGTTGCTTATTGTAAAATATAGTATTCTCGGAACCGATAAACAATTACATTTCTGTTTCAGATTAGAATCCGATCGGGTTACTCACTCGAAAATATCGAAGAAAATGAGGTGACGAAACGATGGCGTTATCGGGAGAATCCTAAGGCTTAATTAGGGCCCCGGCATGTGATTCCGGTTAATCGGTTTAATCGAGTTAGAAGTTCATTTCCTGTTATGCACGCGAGCGAGGAGAGCCGTCGAGGCTCGTAATATGCGCCCGCTATTCGCCCGCGGTGACGAAATATACTATAACTCGAGTTGGAAATGCCCGTACTAACTTCCGGAACGGTTAAGTCATTTTGCATTGGAAACTCGGAGACAATTAGCGAGGGGAAAAATCGAACCGAGCGAGAAGAAAATTGGAGCGGAGAAAAGAAAATGACGCGGCACGATTTGAACCGAATAGGTATTCTATTTAAATGGTTTCAACGAGAAAATTTATTAATTTTTTCTGTGTATAAATTTAGTAGGCACTCTATTGAGTCTCCAAGAATTTATTGCAAAATTTACCAAGTCGGAGAGTACCACGAGTACTCAGTTGAGAATTGTTAGTATTGGAGGAGCATAAACACTTGGAGATGTGAGAGAACGAGTAACGTCGGGAAACAGGGAATGAAAATTACTCGCAAAAATGATGAAAGCATCGACACCAGTGGCTAACTTCGGCGAGGCATTCTCACTCGCCACTGGAAAACCGTACGTTCGCATCCCTGGCATCGTACCAGCTCTATTACCGAATGCACAACGATCGGGTATTCTTGGCGTGACAAAAGCGCCGAGAGAAAAGAAGAAAAAATTCATTTTCGGTCTTCTTGTTTCGACGACTGAGAGCGTCGCGAGTGCAATAAACCGTAACCTGTTGTCAACTCTCGTCGGGAAGGAAGTAGAGAACCAACGTAGGAAGCCAGATATTCGTATTTATATCGAATTGATAATCCGCCTCGGCGAGTTACGACATTTCCTACCTACGAGAGCGGCTTGTTTACAAACAGAACGGAAACTGGTTCGTCTGCAATTTTCCACCGTTCGAGGTGCGTGCGAGATATTCCAGAGTGACCGCGCTTCGAACTCAGTCTCGTCGAGTTATTCTGGGAACGGGTGCACGTGTCTCCGTTATTCTCGTTATCTCGTACAATTATCCTGGAGTATCGATACGTCGATACCGAAGGAGGTAGATAATTCTTTCTAAGATGCAGAAGAATTGCACGTTAGAGAGACAGAGATGGAGAGAACACGTGCAAGAGCTCCAACGAAAACAAGTTGCATAGAGCCCGTCGCGCCGTTATGAAATCGACAAGTGTATCTTTAGACGGAATTTCGAACTGCGAAACCCGTTCGGCTTTCTAACGATCTCGCGCACGCGAGAGACAGACTGGGAGAGAGGAATACCTAGAGAGAGAGAGAGAAAGAAAAAAAAACTCGAAGCTTCTTCCTTCGCCCATTTTGTTGCCATACTTTTTTCTCTTTTCATTCTTTTTTACGCGCGAGTCATCACGAGCGTCCCAAGGTTGCGGAGAAACGCGATTCTTACTTTGTGTTTCTTCGGGATCGGCGTAAAAGCTCCGCTATAAATTTACGACGGAGACCTTGATATATACATACATCAGCGAAGGCACAATGTCACAATAAAATAATTATTCTCTCGCCCGAGAGAGCCCACTCTCGGTGAAACTATTGACCTGGAATGCAAGCGCATTGCTCATTTTTTTCTCCCTCTCTCTTCTCGTTTTGCTCTGGCGAAAACTTTCTATTTATATTGATATTTTTTTCGTTCCCCTTTTCAACCGACAAAAACCGTAATTGCAGCGCTGGATCCGCGAGGCCTAATTCTTTTGTTTGTTTACTCGGTCTCGTCCATCGCGTTAGATGCAATTCTCCATTTTCTCCGCGTCTCGACGGATTATTTCGTTTTTTTATTAGCACGAGGAAGCGGCGTTCTCACATCTCGTTGTATTCCAGGCGCGTGCCGTGCAGCAGCACGAGGGAAACCGCACACCCGAGTTCTATTCTCCTGACCGGTCTCTCACTCTACGCCTCGTCGATTCTTCTCTTCCAACGTCACACGACGCCTCGCGATCCCGTGTTTTCCTACGTTTAACGACGTTTTCCGTGCTCCTCCGTTGCGTCACGCAATGTGGAGAGCCTCCTCGCGCACAGCGGACGTAACACACGAGCTTTGTCACGTACGTATTTCGAATAAAATTCTATTTATATAGTCCGCTTGACTGATTTTTATGTATCGGGCTAATATTTCAATTACCAGAACATTCTGCTTGGTAGAACATTTTTTTTTCACCACTCGTAATTCATGTAATAATTATATTGTTTTATTGTTTATTGCAAACGTATTTTTATACCCTCAAAAAATTAAAGAGATACTCGTCATACTCAAACGACTGTAATTTCCTCTTTAAAATGATGTAACTTAAGTTTCCATCGTTGGAGTCCAACGATATATATCGTATATATATATTTATACGATTTATATTTTTTTTTGTCCAACTTGGTCAAAAATAACCAACTTGGTCAAAAATGACCAAAAATTATTTCATAAATGTGTTTTTCCGTTGTTTAAGAGTATTTTAAAAAGATATGTGAACTTGTTTTGGGGAAAAAAAATTTTTCGAAATATCGTTGGACTCCAACGATGGAAACTTCAGATACATTTAAAATGATCACCCGCAATCGTTTTTAATCGATATAGCCGTTGCAAAATGGCGAGTGTCCCTTTAATTTTTTCGAGCGGATTCGTACTTTAAACTTTATGTAACTCGCTTGGAAAAAACAATGAGAAAAAAATGAAATTCATCAGGAGACCGAGAGAGTCGAGCGAGTCGACGCCGAGTGGAAAAGGTAGGGCCGATTAATAATTTTTCGCGCCGATCGATGAAATATCGGTGACAAGGCTACGAATTGCATAACTCGCGCAGTTGAATTCCAGGTGCAACATCTGCCTTCAAGGTTGTCAGAGAGACTCGAGCCCTCCGTACTTGTGCATCATTTATAACGAGACGCGTACGCTGCGCGCTGTGCAACTGTGCACGTCGGTTCGATGCATTAAATATCTTACGACGAGCGATTATTTGCCGGCTAAGCGCTCCTACGACCCACTTCCCATATCGTTAAAAATTGCCCCCACTCCAGTCGCCCATTTCTCACGAATATATATCACGCGAGAAGCGCGGCTTAATTATTCTGTTTTTCAATATCGCTGTATTTTTTCCCCCACTAAATTAGCCTAGCGCGAGACCGAAAACTGGATAAAGAGAAGCGTTGATAAGAGAGATAAGTGAAAATGTCGAAAGGGTTTTGCGAAACTAGCTTTGAAAATTGTTCCGCGTTCTCGTGTTGCAAAACGCTGAAATGAAAAAAAAAACGAAGCAATTACCGCGGCGAGTAAAAAATCACGAGGTTCGCCGATAGAGAGAGTGAAATGGATTCGCGAATTTTGATTATGCGTAGCGAGCGCGACTCGTGTTTGTCGGCAAATAAGCGATAAGCACGTTTCCGAATCGTATGTGAGAGAGTATCATATGATTTATACGATAAGTCACGCGAGAGACAGTGACTAATCTGGCAATGCAAACACTTGTTCGCAAAGAGAGAGAGAGAGAGAGAGAACATATATATTTGGCCGGTATCATCTCGAAGAATGTCGAAGCGAGAGATTACGAGCGAGACGTCTCTCTCTCTCTCTCTTTTCCAAGAATCGGCCGGAAGACACCGGGAGATTCTCTCGCCGTGGTTATTCCCATGAGCACGTGCTCTCTCTCGGTTTTACGTAATCCGTGCTAGTCGACGAGACCAACACATACGTTCCACATAAAAGCCGAGCGATAAGAACCGAATTACCCCCCGTTCAATTAACTCTAATCAACGTTTCGCTTGTGCCAGCTCCTTCGTGGGCCGTTATCGTAATCGCGTTATCTCCGCTCTCCCCGTTACTGCAACTGATCTCTCTCCTCTCCGCCAGTTTTGTTTACAAAAACATTGTCACCGCGCGTTCCGTTATCGCGACACGAGCGCGTTCTACCGTCTGCGTGTCGTCCTCGTAAACCTCTCGCGTACGTGGATCCAGAAGCGGATCCGCGCACCAGATCCGCGAAACCCGAGACTCTTGCGAAGACACACACACACACACGCGCGAGCAACACACACGCACACACTCTTCTCTAAATATTTGCCAAGCGCGTCTGTTTCACTCCCGGAATTTCGGTAGCCCGGACGATTTCGAGAAACCCAGTCGTCCGGAGAAAGAATTCGCGATTGATTATCCTTGGAGGAGCTCGACCTTGCGATCGACCAAATTGTTTCTGTTTTTGCTCGAGAAACCGAGCTAAATTTGCGGGTCGAATGTAGAGCGCGGGGATTTTTAGCCGAGGACCCTAGAATGTTCTTCTTTCGATGTTATTTTACATCCAGTGAGTTTTTAAATTATTATCGAATACTAACACAATCCTAGAAAGAATTGAAAAAGAATTTTCAAATGGCTGTATCTTCTAAATATAATCAAAGCTAATCGATTATTTTTAGCCGGGGCACAGCTGTTCGAGTGTCTCTTTAATATTAATATTAATAACGATAATAATATTGACACTGATATCTTATCGCAAATATTGTCGTTAAAAATCGTAGACGTAAAATAACTACGAGAGGGCCGGACGAATCGAAGAGGCGGTTTCGTGAAATACCTGCCGACGGAGTCCGGTACGAAGATGTTCCACCAGGAGGGCCTCTTCTGTCTCTGCTGCACGAAGAGGCCCTCGGTGCTGCCGATCTGCGTCGGCACGGTGGCCACGCCCTTGCGTCGCTTGCGATCGAGCTTCGCTTGGGCGGGCTTCCCCAGCGGATGCCACGACTTTCTTCGAGCCTTCTTGCTCTCGGACTCCTTCAGCCGACGGTCCTCGTCGTCCAGGATATCCTGATTCTCCTCCAGGAGGTCCTCGCTAACGTAGAACACGGAGCCGCGTCGTGAATTGCCAGCGTATACGGCGCTCGCGTCGCTCGCCCTCCTCTTGTCTTTGGAAAACAACGACAGCGGCTGCGGTTGCTCCTTGTTGTTCTCCTTCTCGTCGGCGAAGCTGACGCTGCCGCGCCTCGCCCGCTGGAAGAGGCTGTCCCGTCGCGCCTTGAGATTCTCCAGTACGCTGTAACGTCTGCCCTTGTTGTCCCGCTTGGCCGCGTTAACGAGGCACCTCTCCTGGCCGTCCTGCTCCATCAGGACCGGTATCGAGCTCGTCGATGCGTACTTCGGCCCCGTCTGGCCGTTCTTGCCGTTCTCGCCTATGTACATCCTTTCCATGTCTCTTCGTGTCGGTACGAGCAATAAAATAGGCAACGTGCGATGCTCGCGACGAGCGAATCGGACTAAACAAACCGGCTTTATTCGCGTGCCATTCGATCGGCCCGTCCAAGGTCGATTTTGTGTTTCAGTTTTGTCTGCAGAAGGAGCGGGCACGCGAGCGCGTCCCCTAGCGCGACCTCGCCGCTACGACGGCCCTCTTCTCACGGCACATCGTATATCTCGGTGAATCGCGCGAGCCAACTGTCAACTACCGTCCCGCACGCCACTCCGCGGATCGATTCTCGAGCGATACCTCGCCGACTTTAAGGCGCGTTCGACATTATTTTTCGTTGGCGCGCGCGCGCGCGCGCGCACGGTGAAAGCTGCCGAGAGGCGTTTAGCCGCTAAACGTGGCCGCCTTTTCGCTCCTTCCCGACTCGGAATTTCCTCCCGGTCGTTCCAGACTCGTCCTCGCGCGCCTACGTGATATTTTTCGCGAGACCGAGCGCGAGGTTGCGCTCGAGCGCGCTCAGAGACTCTCCTGGCTAGATCGTTGACCCTCGCCGGCGCACGGCACCGATTATTCGATAAAAATCCGCACGGTTTTTCTCACGGCTGGCTCTCGAAGGGCCGTTTCTCACTGTTGCGCCACGACAGGCCTCACTTTTACTTCAATTTCCTTCTATCCCTCTCTCTCTCTTTCTCCTGCCAACTTCTCGCACGAGCACGCAGTCACCAGATATAACGGTAAGATACCCGCACAACGGAAATTCCACGCGGGTACCGGAAGCTCTTACGATTTACTCTCTTCGATTATTCTCTCTCTTTTTTTTTTTCTCTACACTGTTGGGACGCCGGTGGCCCGTAGAAAATTCCTCGACGGCCGATCGATCGGGAGCACTGTCGTCGAGTGTAGACGAGTCACTCGCGAATACATTCGGGTTGGAAGAAAATGCACGCACACACGCACACACACACGCGCGCGTAAGAGAGGGGGGAGAGAGATAAGAGAGAGAGAGAGAGCGGGGGGGAGCGAGCGAGAAAGAGAGAGATTGCGACGCCTGTGTGGAATATCGTGTAACGCAGCGTTCGACTAAGCGCGCCCGTACGCGACGACGCGTATTTATACGGCGTGAGAGGAGAGCCGAGGAACCTGATTCGAATGTTTCACCCAGCCCGTTACCCCCACCTTACCGATTACCACTACTGCCGAAGGAGCGCTCGCGACACGCACGGGATACACACAACGCGCGAGAGAGCCAGAGACTTTTATACCTTCTTCTACACGCGACCGACTCGCCTCGCGCCGCCGGAGACCAGGAGACCCTGTAAGTGCGACCTTGAAGCCCTCGAAAGGGGCCCCACCCCCTCCCACGTCGCTTTTCCCCGTGCGCTCTCTCTCTCTCTCTCTCTCTGTCTCTCTACACTCGCGATAATTCAATCTCTCTCTGATGAAAAATAATCTCTACCCTGCTGACGATCGGGGAAAATTAAAATTGCTTTTGTTATTCGAAATCTGAGAGTAGAGCTAAAATTTCATATTTATATCTTGAAAATTGGAAAAATTCCGGTGACTTTTCGTCTCGAATTTCAAAACGTTTCTCGCAGTGTGTCTCGTTTGAATACTTAATCGAAATTTTCATTCTCCTTCTCCAACGGCTCGAGGCTCGAGCCAGCGAATCGCTTTTTCTCATTGTTTGTTTACGGCCAGTAGTTCCTCCCATTTTCTTCTCCAAGCTCCCCGACGGTATAGTTATGCAAGCCGTTTTAATATACTGTACCGGCTCCGACCTTTGACACGGCGTTATCGGGGAGGCGAACAATGAGCGTCGTAAATTCGAGCGGCAACGATTAAATGCAGTCTCGAGACGCGCGCGGATCTTCGGCTGTTTTACCGAGTACTAACCAATTTAACAGGAATTTCTCGATTAAGAGGTAATCTCGTCGAGTGTCAATAAACCGTAATAGATAGCTCGGGAGGAACACGTGTCTTTATCGTCGAAAATAATGGTAGCCGACGAGGTATTGACAGTTTTAATCGTTTTGCCCGAATAAACGGTTAAAATGATTATCCTAATGTGCAGCCGTCGTTGTTTATTATCGATCGCGATAATGCTCGATCGATTCGATTATGCAACGTCCCCTCGATAAGAGAGCCCTCGTGCGAACTTGGATTCATGGTCACGCAGCGAGAGAAGCTCGGCTGTGCGACACTTCGATGCCTACACCTTCACTGGAAAGACTCAGAGAGAGAGAGAGAGAGAGAGAGAGAGAGAGAGAGAGAGAGAGAAAGATTCCTTGATTATCTGACTTTGACCCATTACTCGCTCGAGATTAGAAATTCGTACACGAAAACACGGCAACTAGTGTGTAGATGAAATTCAAATTTTTTTCAGTCCACCTAGAATTTGATTTTTCAAATTCAGGAATTTCGTATTTTTTTTCGACTTCTCAAACAATATTTTAATGAAAAACGTTTTATAGATTTTTTATTGGAATTTTGAATACGAAAGGTCAATTGGTAATAATAGGAATTAAAATTATTTTTGTACTACTTTGATTTCAAAACTTTTCCAACGGCAATGATATCGAGGGTTGTTCTCGATTCGAACTTATCGTTAAAAAATAGCTGCGCGTTGAGACATCTTGATAGTCGAAGAAGCGGAAAATAGAGAAGAGCGGTATCGTCTTCCGGCTCTAACAGTGAAATGTCTAAGAGCACCACTCATGTAGTTACTTGTCACTTTGACCAAGATCCGTCGCGAGGAAGCGACTCTCAATTGCCGTAATCGAATTAAGGTTCGGAGGCTTGTATTTTCATTGCAACAATTCCGTAATTGGCCCTCGTAAAATTGGCTAATTGTTTCCAGTACGTGTGTATGAGTGTGTGTGCATTCCAGCGGGCGATTGAAACGAGAAATAAACGAAATAAAATAAATGCGAGCGCTCGGCTCAGCGAGGCCGAATAATCAAAGGTAAAAAGATTTCTCCGAAATTTTGCAGCGACTAGTTTTTCGTACACAGAGGGCTTGCGGGGTCGAGATAACTAGAGCAGATTTGCTCCGGTATCGGATTGAGGCTCGATCGAGCCCTTTCCGCGTTAACGAACGAAATGGGATTTCCCTGTTTCGCGAAAAATGACTCGTCTCGCTTCGGAAAATCGGCCAATTTTCCAGCGAACTCGCATGACACGAGAAAATTGATTAGAGAGAAGTCTATCTTGGTCTAGTGCCTCTAGCTGGAATTGTACCCGTGACGGAATCCCGTTGTTTCTATTTACGCTATTATTATTGAAAATTGTAGGCGTTTTTTCTCGTGGCGATTTTTTATTTTTCGTAAACGATAACAAGAGTGCGATCGCGAGTGCGCACACTCGTGCAACGTTCGATTGCGATCAATTGCCGTACAATTTCGCTTTAGTTTATCTGTCGAGTGTATTTCTTTGTACCGGGACGAGAGCAGGATCTCGGAGATAAACGCGAAATGTTTCAATTATCGAGAATGAATGAGTTTTTTAGCCGCTTCGTGAGATAAAGGCCAAGTAAAAAAAATTCTCGTATCGCGCAATCGCGCGAATCGCAATCTCCGTTGGTCTATCGGGATGCATCTTTAATTGTTACCCCCACTTCGAGATGACAAGCAAATCGAAAAAGACTCCACGGATTCGCAACAAATCCGCGATTACCGAGATTAAACAATATCCGTTAATCTAACGGCGCAGTAGCGGCTAAGAAAAAATGCTTATTTTAGCGGGGGACGAGGGCGAGGATTACCGCCCGAGGAGGTATATCGAGTAAAAGCCGGAAATTGGCTGCTAGGGAGATGAATCAATTTTGCAAAATCGTTCGAGCCGTTTCCGAGATGAGAAACGAACGAAAATGGATCTCGTCTTCCTCCCCATCTTTCACAAACGAGCGTATCTTGGGACTTTGTTCGACTAAATTTGCGTATACTGTCAAAAAATCATGACAGTTCGACAATCATTTGTTTCATGCATTTAATTTTCATCTCACTATCTAAAATATTTTGGCAGTATGGAGATGCACTTTTCGAGCTGACGATAAAAAGGTTTCGAGGAGAGCAGCTGCGGATCAAAACAAGAACGAGCCTCGAGACAACGACTCTGTCACTGTTTCGCGTTTTATCTTCCCCGGAGCGAATTGGAAATTCTTCAAAGAGCGCGATAATGTCACTCTCGCGTGTTTGATCGCGAATTAGACGTCGCCGCGTTGATTTTCGCCCCGTTGCGCGACGAAGAAAATAA